>JAIUJO010002273.1:25000-32500 GCA_023846275.1 Vanilla planifolia
AGAAGAAGAAGAAGACGAAGAAGAAGAAGAAGATGAAGAACAAGAAGAAGAAGAAGAAGGAGAAGTAGAAGACATTATTGAAGAAGAAGAAGAAGAATTAGAATCAGAAGAAGAAGAATTAGAAGAAGAAAAAGAAATTGTCATAGTGGTAGTAGATGAATTAGAAGAAGAAGAAAAAAAAGAAGAAGAAGAAGAAGGATAAGAAAAACATGTATATGAAGAATAAGAAGAACAAGAAAAATAGAAGAACTAGAAGAAGAAGAATAATAATTATAAGAAGGAGAAGAAGAAGAAGAAGAAGTAGAAGAAGAAGAACGAGAAGAAGTATAAGAAGAAGAAGATGATGAAGATGAAGAAGAAGAAGAAGAGAAAGAAGAAGATGAAGCAGAAGATGAAGAAGAAGAAGAAGTAGAGGGAAAAGAAGTAGTAGTAGTAGAAGAAGATGAAGGAGAAGAAATAGAAGAAGAAGAAGAAGAAGAAGAAGATGAAGCAGAACACAAAGAAGAAGAAGAACAACAACAACAATAGGAAGAAGTAGAAAATGACGTAGAAGATTGAGAAGAAGAAGAAGAAGAAGTAGAAGAAGAAGAAGAAGAAGAAGAAGAAGAATTAGAAAAAGAAGGAGAAGTAGAATTAGAAGAAGAAGAAGAAGTTGATGAAGAAAGAGAAAAAGGTGAAGATGAAGAAGAAGAAGAAGTAGAAGAAGTAGTAGGAGTAGAAGAAGATGAAGAAGATGAAGGAGAAGAAGAAAAGGACGAAACAGTAAAAGAACCTGTTGTAGTAGTGTAAGAGGATGGAGCAGAAGAAGAAGGAGGAGGAGGTGTAAGAGTAGAAGAAGAAGAAGAGGAAGAAGAAGAAGAAGATAAAGAAGTAGTAGTAGTAGTAGTAGTAGTAGTAGAAAAAGAAGCAGAAGAAGAAGTAGAAGAAAAGGAAGACAAAGAAGAAGATGAAGAAGAAGTTGAAGAAGTAAGAGAAGAAGGTGAAGAATAAGAAGAAGAAGAAGTGAAGTAGAGGAAGAAGTAGTAGAAGAAGAAGAAGAAAAAGAAGAAGAAGAATAAGAAGTAGTAGTAGTAGAAGAAGAAGAAGAAGAAGAAGATGTAGAATAAGAAGAAAAAGATGAAGAAGAAGAAGAAGTAGAAGAAGAAGAAAAAGAAGAAGAAGATGAAGAAGAAATAGAAGAAGAGGAAAAGGAAGAAGAAGAAGAAGAAGAAGAAGAAGAAGAAGTTGAAAGTAGAAGAAGAAGAAAAAGTAGTAGTAGCAATAAAGGAAGAAGAAGAAGATGAAGAAGAAGAAGAAGAAGATGAACAGGAAGAAGAAGAAGAAAAGAAATAAATGACGAAAAAGAAGAAGAAGAAAGAAGTAGAAAGAAGAAGAAGAAAAGGAAGTAGAAGAAGTAGAACAAGCAGTGGTAAAAGAAGAAGAGGAAGAAGAAGAAGAAGCAGACAAAGAAGTAGAAGTAGAAGAAGAAGTAGAAGAAGAAGAAGCAGTAGTAGTAGCTGAAGAAGAAGAAGATGTTGAAGAAGTTAAAGAAGAGGAAGAAGAAGAAGAAGAAGAAGAAGAATAGAAAAAGAAAAAGAAGGAGAAGAAGAAGGAGAAGGAGTCAAAGAAGAAGAAGAAGAAGATGATGATGATGATGAAGAAGAAGAAGAAGAAGTTGTAGAGTAAGAAGTAGAACAAGAAGAAGAAGAACAAGAAGAAAAAGAAGAAAAAAATGAAGAAGAAGAAGAAGAAGAAAAAGAATATCAACTAGAACAAGGAGGCGAAGAAGAAGAAAAGAAGAAGAAGAAGAAGAAGAAGAAAAAGAAGTGGTCGAAGAAGAAGAAGGAGAGGAAGAACACGGAGATGAAGTAGTAGTAGAAGAAGAAGAAGAAGAAGTAGTAGTAGACGATGAAGTTGGAGAAAAAGAAGAAGTAGAAGAAGAAGTTAGAGAAGCAGAAGAAAAAGAGGAAGAAGGAGAAGAAGTAGAAGAAGAAGAAGAAGAAGAAGTAGAAGTAGAAGAACAGGAAGTAGAAGATGAAGAAGAAGAAGAAGAAGAAGAAGAAGAACAAGTAGAAGACATTGTTGAAGAAGAAGAGGGAGAATTAGAATCAGAAGAAGAAGAATTAGAAGAAGAAAAAGAAATTGTCATAGTGGTAGTAGACGAATTAGAAGAAGAAGAAGAAGAATAAAAAGAAGAAGAAAAATGATAAGAAAAACAAGTACAAGAAGAATAAGTAGAATAAGAAAAATAGAAGAACTAGAAGAATAATAATAATAATAATAATAATATGGAGAAGAAGAAGAAGAACAAGAAGAGGAAGAAGTAGTAGTAATAGTTGGAGAAGAAGAAGAAGAAGAAGAAGAAAAAGATGTTGTAGAAGTAGAAGTAGAAGAAGAAGAAGAAGAAGAAGAAGAAGAAGAAGAAGAAGTGGAAGAGGAGGAAAAAGAAGAAGAAGAAGAAGAAGAAGAAGATGATGAGTAAAAAGAAGTAGTATTAATAGTAGAAGAAGTAGAAGAAGAAGAAGAAGAAGAAGAAGAAGAAGAAGAAGAAGAAGGAAAAGAATAAGAGATAAAGAAGAAGAAGAAGAAGAGGAAGAAGGACAAGTAGAAAAGAAGAAGAAGAAGATGGAGAAGGAGAAGAAGAAGTAGAAGAAGAAGAAAAAGAAAAATAAGAAGAAGAAGATGAGGAAAGGGAAGAAGAGGAAGAAGAAGAAGAAGAAGAAGTAGAAGAATAAGAAGAAGAAGAAGAAGAAGAAGAAAAAGTAGAAGAATGAGAAGAAGTATAAGAAGAAGAAGATGAGAGAGAAGAAGAAGAAGAAACAAAAGAAGAAGAAGAAGAAGAAGAAGAAGAAAAGAAGAAGTAGAGAAAAAAGTAATAGTAGTAGAAGAAGATGATGGAGAAGAAAAGGAAGTAGAAGAAGAAAAAGAAGAAGAAGAACAAGAAGATGGACAAAAAGAAGAGAAAGTGGAAGAAAAAGAAGAACCAGATGTAGAAGAAGTAGAAGAAGAAGAAGTAGAAGTAGAAGTAGAAAAAGAAGTGGTCGTAGAAGAAGAAGAAGAAGAGGAAGAACACAAAGATAAAGTAGTAGAAGAAGAAGTAGGAGAAGAAGAAGTAGAAGAAGAAGTTGGGGAAGAAGAAGAAGAAGAAGAAGAAGAAGAAGTTAGAGAAGTGGAAGAAAAAGAAGAAGAAGGAGAAGTAGAATAAGAAGGAGAAGATGTAGAAGTAGAAGTAGAAGAAGAAGAAGATGAAGAAGAAGAAGAAGAAGAAGAAGAGGGAGAAGTAGAAGGCATTGTTGAAGAAAAAGAAGAAGAATTAGAAGCAGAAGAAGAAGAATTAAAAGAAGAAAAAGAAATTGTCATAGTGGTAGTAGATGAAGTAGAAGTAGAAGAAAAAGAAGAAGAAGAAGAAGAAGGATAAGAAAACCAAGTACAAGAAGAATAAGAAGAACAAGAAAAAGAGAAGAACTAGAAGAAGAAGAATAAGAAGGAGAAAAACAAGAAGAAGAAGAAGAAGAAGATGAAGTAGAAGAAGAAGAATGAGAAGAAGTACAAGAAGAAGAAGATGACGATGAAGAAGAAGAAGAGAAAGAAGAAGAAAAAGAAGTAGAAGATGAAGAAGAAGAAGTTGAGAAAAAAGAACTAGTAGTAGTAGTAGAAGAAGAAGAAGAAGGAGATGAAAAAGAAGAAGAAGAAGAAGATGAAGAAGATGATGATGATGATGAAGAAGAACACAAAGAAGAAGAAGAAGAAGAAGCAAAAAAAGAAGAAGCCAAAGTAGAATTAGAAGAAGAAGAAGAAGAAGAAGAAGAAGAAGAAGAAGAAGAAGAATTAGAAAACGAAGAAGCCAAAGTAGAATTAGAAGAAGAAGAAGAAGTTGACGAAGAAAGAGAAGAACGTGAAGATGAAGAAGAAGAAGACGAACAAGAAGTAGTAGTAGTAGTAGTAGAAGAAGATGAAGAAGATGGAGAAGAAGAAGAAGAAGAAGTAAAAAAAGAAGAAGACGAAGAAAAATTAGAAGAGGAAGATGAAGAAGTTGTGGAAGAATGAGAAGAAGTTGAAGAAGAAGAAGAAGAAGAAGAAGAAAAAGTAGTTGTACAAGAAGAAGAAGAAGAAGAAGTGGATGAGGAAGAAGAAGAAGAAGAAGAAGATGATGATGATGAATAAGAAGTAGTATTAGTAGTAGAAGAAGTAGAAGAAGAAGAAGAAGAAGAAGAAGAAGAAGTAGAAAGAAAAGAAAAAGTGGTGAACAAGAAGAAGAAGAAGAAGAAGAAGAAGAAGAAGAAGAAGAAGAAAGAGAACAAGTAGAAAAGAAGAATAAGAAGAAGGAGGAGAAGAAGAAGAAGAAGTAGAAGAAAAAGAAGAAGATGAAGAAGAAGAGGAAAGGAAAGAAGAGGAAGAAGAAGAAGAAGAAGAGGAAGAAGCAGAAGAATAAGAAAAAGATAAAGAAGAAGAAGAAGATGAAGAATCAAAAGAAGTATAAGGAGAAGAAGAAGAAGAAGAAGATGAAGATGAATAAGATGAAGATGAAGAAGAAGCAGCATTAGTAGAAGATGATGATAGAGAAGAAGAAGAAGAAGAGAAGGAGATGAAAAAGGAGGAGAAGAAGAAGAAGAAGAGGAAGTTGAAGAAGAGGATGAAGAAGAAGAAGAAGAAAAAGAAGATAAAAAAGGAGAAGAAGAAGAAGGAGGAGAAGAAGAAAAAGAACAAGAAGGAGAACAAGAAAAAGAAGTAGAAGAAGAAGAAGAAGAAGAAGATGATGAAGAAGAAGAAAATAAGAAGTAGGAGAAGGAGAACATGGATAAGAAGAAGAAGAAGAAGTAGAAGAAGTAGTAGAAGGTGATGAAGAAGAAAAAGAAAAAGAACAACAAGAAGAAGATTAAGAAAAAGAAGTAAAATGATAAGAAGAAGAAGTAGAAGTAGAATAAGGAGAAGAAGTAGAAGAAGAAGAAGAGGAAGAAGAAGAAGAAGACGAAGAAGGAGGAGAAGGAGGAGGAGGAGGAGGAGGACGACGAAGAGAAGAAGAACAAGATGAAGAAGCAAAAGAAGAAGAAGAAGAAGAAGAAGAAGAATAGAGAGAACAAGAGGAAGAAGAAGAGAAAGAAGAAGAAGAAGAAGAAGAATTAGAAGAAGAAGAAGAACAAGAAGTAGAAGTAGAAGAAGGAGAAGAAAAAGATGATGATGACGTAGAAGAAGAAGATGAAGTAGAAGTAAAGGAAGAAGAAGAAGGAGAAGGAGAAGAAGGAGAAGAAGAAGGAGAAGGAGAAGAAGAAGAAGAAGAAGAAGAAGAAGATGAAGATGAATAAGATAAAGAAGAAGAAGAAGCAGTATTAGTAGAAGATGATGAAAGAGAAGAAGAAGAAGAATAGAAGACGAAGAAGAATAAGAAGAAGAAGAAGAGGAAGATGAAGGAGAGATGATGATGAAGAAGAAGAAGAAGAAAAAGGAGAAGAATAAGAAGAAAAAGAAAAAGAAGTATGAAACGAAGAAGATGAAGAAGAAGTAGAAGTAGAAGAAGAAGAAGAAAAAGAAGAAAGAGAAAAAGAAGAAGAAGTAGAACAAGAAGAAGAAGTAGAAGAAGAAGAACAAAAACAAGAAGAAGAAGAAAAAGAAAGAGAAGCAGGAGTGGAAGAGGAGGAAGAAGAAGAAAAAGAAGAAGAAGAAGAAGTAGAAGAAGAACTAGAGGAAGAAGAAGAAGAAGAAGAAAAGGAGAAAAAGTGATAGAAGAAGAAGAAGTAAAAAAAGAAGAACAAGAACAAGAAGAAGAAGAAGAGAAGAAGAAGAAGAAGAAGAAGAAGAAAAAGACGAGAAGAAGAAGATGAAGAAGAAAAAGAAGAAGAAGAAGTAGAAGTAGAAGAAGAAATAGAAGAAATAGAAGAAAAAGAAGAACTTATACTAGTAGTAGTAGTAGAAGAAGAAGAAGAATAGGAGGAGAAGAAGTAGAAGGAGAAGAAGAAGAAAAGAAAGAAGAAATAGGAGAAGAAGAAAAAGAAGAAGTAAATGAAGAAGAAGGAGAAGAAGCAAAAGAAGAAGAAGAAGAAGAAGAAGAAGGTGAAGAAAAAGAAAAAGAAGATGTAGAAGAAAAAAGAAGAAGAAGAGGAAGAAGAAGAAGAAGAAGAAGAAGAAGAAGAAGAAGAAGAAGTAAAAGTAGTAGAAGGTGATGAAGAAAAAGAAAAACAACAACAACAACAAGAAGAAGAAAAAGAAGAAGAAGAAGAAGTAGAACTATACGAAGAAGTAGAAGTAGAATAAGGAGGAGAAGTAGAAGAGGAAGAAGAAGAAGAAGAAGGAGAAGTAGAAGTAGAAGAAGAAGAAGGAGGAGGAGGAGGAGGAGGTGGAGAAGAAGAAGAAGATGAAGAACAAGATGAAGAAGCAAAGGAAGAAGAAGAAGAAGAAGAAGAATTTGAAGTAGAAGAAGAACAAGAAGTAGAAGTAGAAGAAGGAGAAGAAGAAGAAGATAATGATGATGATGAAGAAGAATAAGAAGTAGTAGAAGAAGAAGAAGAAGGTGAAGGAGGAGGAGAAGGAGAAGAAGAAGAAGAAGAATTTGAAGTAAAAGAAGAACAAGAAGTAGAAGTAGAAGAAGGAGAAGAAGAAGAAGATAATGATGATGATGAAGAAGAATATGAAGCAGAAGAAGAAGAAGAAGAAGGTGAAGGAGAAGGAGAAGGAGAAGAAGAAGAAGAAGAAGAAGAAGAAGAGGAGGATGAAGATGAATAAGTTGAAGAATAAGAAGAAGAAGAAGTATTAGTAGAAGATGAAAGAGAAGAAAAATAAGAATAAAAAAAGGAGAAGAAGAAGTTGAAGAAGAGGATAAAGAAGAAGAAGAAGAAAAAGAAGAGAATCTTTATGAGTTCCCCTGATCTTTTCATCTTGTTAACAAAAAGTTGAAGCAGTTGTAGTTGTTCCTCATTCATGGCCTAGTAAGAATATCAGCAATAATGTTAGTAAAATTAGGAATATATTTTATAGTATAAGTAAAAATTTCATGGTATAACACAAGACGTGTGTGCCTTAAATTTTCTTTAGGATTTTTTCTTGTATTTTTTGTAAAAATTGGGAAACATATTTATTGCAATTTTGATTCTAAATCTCTATGGAGTAGCTAGTTATTCATAGTTTGGGTTTTTGGAAATTTACTTGAAGTATATGCTAATATTTCATTTGTATTTGTAATATAGACACCACGCCAAAAAAAGTCACAGGCATCAGTTTGCAAAGTTATTTTATTTTCTTCTTTGGGGAAATAAAAAATTTGTTTTGTTGTAACAAATTCTTTTATTTGTTGTACTTCTCTTTGTTCGTCTTTTGTCAAAGAGATTGGTGTTTCTTTGTATTCCAACGATGTGGTTTTTCGCTAGTTGTTATTTTGTATTTAGCCTATTCTTCAACTAATTTGTTTTGTAATAATTTTGTTTTAGAAGAAAGTTATGGTATAAACTTTCATCCATAATTTAAGAGTCCTAAAAATCTCTGTAGTTATTTTAAATTAGTAAAATTCTCAGAGAAGTTTTTTACTTTTGT
>JAIUJO010002273.1:52500-60000 GCA_023846275.1 Vanilla planifolia
GATTAATAAGAAGTAGAAGATGAATATTAATAAGAAGAAGAAGAAGAAGAAGAAGAAGGAGATGAAGAAGAAGATGATGATGAAGTAGATGATGAAGAAGATGAAGAAGAAGAAATACAAGAGGTTGAAGAAGAAGAAGAAGAAAAAGAAGAATAAGAAGAAGAAGAATAAGGAGATGGAGGAAGGGGAGAAGAAGAAGAATAAGAAGAACAAGAAGAAGGAAAAAAAGTAGTAAAAGAAGAACAAGAAGGAGAAGAAGAAAAAGAAGAAGAAGAAAAGTAGAATAAGTAGAACAGCAACAAGATGAAGAAGAAGAAGAAAATAAGCAAAAGAAGAAGGAGAAGAAGAAGAAGAAATAGAAAAAGAAGAAGAATGAGAAGAAGAAGAAGAACAAGGAGAAGAAGGGGAAGAATAAGAAGAAGGAGAAGGAGAAAAAGAGAAAAAAGTAGTATAAGAAGAAGAAGAAGAAGCAAAAAAAGAAGGAAAAGAAGAAGGATATGAAGAAGGAGAAGAAGAAGAAGAAGAAGAAAAAGAAGAAAAATTTGTAAGAGAAGAAGAATAGGAAGAATAAGAAGAAGAAGAAGAAGAAGAAGAAGAAGAAGGTGAAGGAAAAGAATAAGAATAATAAGAAGAAGAAGAACAAAAAGAAGGTGGAGTAAAAGTAAGAGAAGAAGAAGAAGAAGAAGAAGAAGAAGAAGAAGACAAAAAAGAAGATGAAGAAGAAGAAGAAGAAGAGGAAGAGGAAGATGAAGATGAAGAAGTTGAGAAAGAAGAAGATGAAGAAGATGATGAAGAAGAAGAAAAAGAAGAAGAAGAAAAAGAAGAATAATAAGAAGAAGAAGAATAAGTAGATTAATAAGAAGTAGAAGATGAATATGAAGAAGAAGAAGAAGATGAAGACAAAGAAGAAGAAGAAGAAGAAGAAGAAGGAGGAGAAGAAGAAGAAGATGATGATGAAGAAGATGATGAAGAAGATGAAGAAGAAGAAGTACAAGAGGATGAGGAAGAAGAAGAAGAAGAAGAAGAAGAAAAGAAGAAGAAGAAGAAGAAGAAGAAGAAGACGAAGAGGAAGAAGAAGAAGATGAGAAAGACGAAGAAGAAGAAGAAGAAGAAGAAGAAGAAGGCGGAGCCAATCCCAAATGGCTTGGGAGACATATGAACCGAAAGTATTATAAAGAGCAATCGCAAAGATATTTGGACGAAGTGGGACTAAACTCCCGTTCGATTGTCAAAGAAGGTGGAAGGACAGGCACGATGGATAGCTTAGATTAATCAAGGTAAATTGCTGCATGACAATAGTAAAACGCCAAGCAGGAGATTCGAACCTGAGCCAGATCTGCAAGACGACATGAAACCACTGCAATAAATCTCTATTTTAGTTGATTTCTGGAGACATTATATTAATACATGTAGGATAACCAATGCACGATCTAATAGCCTAGATCAAGGCTGCCTAGATCCAACGAACAGGATTGATCTCCAATGATAAATTTGAGATTCAATTAGAAACGTCCATTTTAGGCTCCAAATGGAACGACGACTGCATTGTGTCCGTTATCCAAACGACTAGTTAATTTTAGAGCCATTAAGAGTGGATTTAGAGCTCAAATTTGAGTTTTATAAATTGGGAAGGTTGAAGAAATCCATGAGGATACATTTGCTAAGTTCTCGAAGCTTTTAGATCACGATTTCGAGCAAATTCAGGTGAATACGGTGCTTCGAAATTCATAAAGAGAAAGTAACAAGAAGGATTCCAAAATTAGAGGTTTTTGCTTCAACTGTTTTTTCAATCTCTATTACTCTCTTTTTCGATAGTGTGTGCCTCGTATTTCTCTTAAAATTTTCATAAGTTTTCCCAATTTTTGTATTTCTTTCTTTGGGGTGAGGGCATCCTAGTAATTATGAAAAATCCCAGGGTTTGAGTTGAGTTTGGAAAAACTCAAGTAGGTTCGGGATTAGCCATAGTTAAAATTCCAAGTAGGATTGAGGTGAACGTACAAAAACCTTCACTTATAATTTGGTGTTTTTAGTGTTGTTTTTCCCAACACCAGTTTGGGGTGGACGTAAGCTCGATTTTGAGTCGAACTACTAAAAAAATATTGTGTTCTATTTCTTCTCATTCGTGCTTAAAAGATTTAAGTTTTAATTGAAACTAAAAATCAAAAGAAAATTTTATTTATTATCATAATTCACCCCCCTCCCCTCTTGTGGGATTATCTTAAGCACAAAGAATTACAATTGGTATCAGAGCAATGAATCAAAAATTACATGAGTAACATCACGTGGGAGATCTGTTTGTGCTAAGAGAAGGCTTTCTCATATTTTTTATGGTTTTGAGATTTTTGGTTTTATGGCTTCCTCTTTGGTTGATATGAGTGTAACTTTATGTGAAGGATTTTCTTCAAATCGGCCTCCCAAATTTAAAGGAGAATTTTACTTGTATTAGAAAACTCGTTTTAGAATTTTTTTTCAATCTATCGATTTGGAATACGGCATGTTATGACTAAGCCTTGTGAACTTCCTAGAAATTCTTCTATTAATAAAGTCAAGCCTTATAGTTAGCGTAATGGTGAGCATAAAAAATTGGCTCAATTGAATGCTAGGGCTTTGAACTATCTTCATTGTGGAATTTCTCCTAGTGAATTCTCACAAATTATTAATTTACATACCGCATTTGAGGTGTGAAAAAAACTCGAAGTAACTTATGAGGGCACCTCACAAGTGAAAGAGACAAAGATCAACATCCTCACCCATGACTGAGTTTTTTAGAATGAATCTCAATGAGAGTATTAAAAGAATGTCTTTAACATTTAATGACATTACAAATGGCTTGGAAAATCTTGAGAGGGCATTCTCAAATGGTGACCTTGTAAGGAAAATTTTGAGAATCTTTCCAAAGGAATATGATCTCCTTGCAATAGCTATTAAAGCGGCTAAAGATATCAACAAACTTTCATTGGAGAAACTCCTTGGGGAACTTCTCACTACCAAAGTAGAGATGTCAAGGAGACTTATGGAAGTGGCTTCTACAAGCAAGCTAAAGCATGAATGGAAGAAGGAAGAACCCTTGGCCTTCAAAACCACCAAATGTGATTCAAATTCCACTTCTACCTCTTCCACGGATTTGGAGGATGAAGTAACTTTTCATGTTAATGGTTTAGCAAAAAATTTGGCAAAAAGTTTTCTAAATAAGAAATGGAAGAAGAAGATCAACAAGGAGTGGAATAGGCCACCAACTTGCTTTGAGTGTGGTCAAACCGGTCATATTATATCAGAATGTCTAAAACTCAAAGACAAGCATATGAAGGAGGAAAAGAAGAAGAAGAAGGGCATGAAGAAAAAGAAAGCTTTCTAAGCTGTATTGAGTACTTCTGAAGATTTGGATGTTTCAAGCTCAAGTAGAGGAGATGAAAGAATGATTTGTTTTATGGCAAGTGAGGCATCTTCAATATCTTCAAGTGAAGAAGAAGAGGAAAATGAGGTAAGCTCTTGGACAAGAGATATTTTTGAAAATAATTATATTGAAGTTATGAATGCATTGACTTCTTTAATTAGTTCTCATAAAAAATTAAAAAAAGCTTACAAAGAAAAAGTTGAATTACTTTATTTTGTTATGAAAGAAGATGAAAAGAAAAAGATAAAAAATTAATATAAATGTGATGAAAAGGCTTCCCTTGTCATTGTGAATACTTCTTTAAAACATGATATTTTTGTTTTAAAAGAAAAATACAATTTTTTGAGCATACTAGAGTAAGAAGGACTTCACATACTTCTTATACTTCACATGCTTATTATTCTTCACATGTCTTCAATTTTGAAAAACCTAAATACATAAGCATGCCTAGGTCATCAAATATTTTTTGTTTTTATTATTGTAAACTTGGACATACTATGAAAGATTGCTTTTTTAGAAGAAATATGTACGCATAAAAAAAATTTAGATGGATTGTTAAGAATGAGAACATGCAAGCTCCATTTAGTGCTCAACCCAAGCTTTCTTGAGTTTCTAAGAGTAGAACTTAGAAGACTAGAAGAAAAGGTCTCCAAAATATTTAGAGACATTGTAGGATAGGTCTAAGACATTTAGAAAACATCAAGTGGAATGCTTCTAATTTAGATTTTACACCTTATATAGTCAAAACCAAGAAGAAAATCAAAATCAAAATCTTGGGTATTCATCAATTAAAAAACATATAGAGTCTTTAATCTAGAATCTCATAAGATAGAGGAAACAATATATGTTGTGTTTGATGAGTCTATCCAACAAATTAGTGAGAAGTATTTAGAAGATAACATAAAATCAGTAAAAAACTTTGATTTGAATAAAAATGAAGGAAAATTAGAAAATATAGAAGTGGAAAAAGAAAATAAAGCAATTTATCTAAAGGATGGAAATTTGTAACCACACATCCAAAGGATTTGATCATTAAGAGATGATTTGCTAATTGTTTAGATTTATGTTTTAGTAGTACAAAAGAAGAAATATGTATAGAATTTGAAGATCCTATGACTAAGTAATTTGAAATGAGCATGACGGGTGAGCTAAATTTTATTTTCTTAGGATTACAAATAAGACAAGTTCAAGACTATGGTTAGAAGTCACATATATACCATTTAGAATCGATAACACTAATACATTAGAATTAGCCAAGGATCAAGTTAATCATTCTAGGACTAAACACATAGATGTTAGAAATCACTTTATTAGATACCAAGTTACTAAATTTATTTTCAAACATTGAGGGAACAATTTAAAATTTTAGTCATTATTTAGGGTTCACTCCCTTTTGATGGTGTCAAAGGGGGAGAATAGTTAGGAGTTAGGGGGAACATCAAGATAAGGGGAGTATGTTAATTTTTAATTTCTTCTTTAAAAATTTATTTCTATTTTGTTTGTTACTTTTTTGTTTTTATAAAAAAATATTTATATCTTGCCATCACCAAAAGGGAGAGATTATTACACTCTTGTGTTTGATGAGTCAAGCATAAATGTTTATATATCATTTGGACTTACTTTAAGTAAAATTATTAATATTAAATTAAGTCAAGCCATGAACTTTAAAATGTATAAAATAGTGGTCTTCAAGACTCTTGGAATGATGACAAGCTTCAAGGAAATTGAAGGCATGCACCAAAATCTTTATAGTTGAATATCTCTTTATTTTTATTGAATTTTCTATGTCTAAATTTTGAGATGATGTGGCACACTAGTAGTATTAATATTTAAAAATGTTATAAGTTTAATAATTTTTGAAGTTTTATTTTTGGGCCAAGCATTATTGATGAAAAGTATAGACATTAGTATTTGATTTTTTAAAATTATTTAGGAATTATTTTTCATGAATTTCTTTTCATAGTCATTTAGGACACTTATAATACTATCATAATATAAAATTATTTTGGTATACTTATATTCAAAATTTTGGCACAAAAACTCTCACAAAACAATATAAAACCACTTTAGTCTCTGGAAGTTTCACTATAGCGTTGAGCAGGTCGATCCGACCTGACTGCTGATCCGTCCAGGCTTTAAGGATTTAAAAAATAAATAAAAGTAAATATTGTTTGATAGACATGAAAAGGGCGAGCGAAGCCCAAAGGCCGCAGGAAGAGCTACGGAATGAAACAAGTGAGAAATTAGCCCACAGCTGCTGAACGGAACAAGTGCAAACTCAGCCCACAGAGAAAAGCTGACCAGAATAAGCATGAAATCAAGTCAACCAGGACCAAATGATGAAATCTTGGTTGAGGAAGGGGGGACCCAACCCCAAACGGTTTGGGAGACATATGAACCGAAAGTATTATAGAGAGCAATCACAAAGACATTTGGATGATGTGGGACTAAACTCCCATTCGATTGTTAAAGAAGGCAGAAGGGCAGGCGCGATCGGACTGCTTAGATTAATCAAGGTAAATTGCTGCATGACAACAGTAAAATGCCAAACAGGAGATTCGAACTCGAGCCAAATCTGCAAGAGGATGTGGAGCCACTACAGTAAATTTCTATTTTAGTTAATTTCTGGAGACATTATTTTAATACATGCAAGACAACCAACGTGCGATCTAATCGCCCAGATCAAGGCCGCCTAGATCCAATAGCTGGGATTGATCTTGAACGATAAATTTGAGATTCAATCAAAAACATCCATTTCATGCTCCAAATCGAACAGCCACTACTTTGTGTCCATTACCCAATTGGGTAGCTAATTTTAGAGCCATTAGGAGTGGATTTAGAGCTCAAATTTGAGCTCTATAAATAGGGAAGGATGAAGAAATCCATAGGGTTACATTTGGTAAGTTCTCATTCTTTCAGACCACGATTTCGAGCCAATTCAAGTGAGTACGATGCTTCCAAATTCATAAAGAGAAAGTGACAAGAAGGATTCCAAAATTAGAGGTTTTTTGCTTCAACTATTTTTCAATCTCTATTCCACTTTTTTTCTGTCATGTGTGCCTCCTATGTCTCTTAAAATTGTCTTAGGTTTTGACAATTTTTGCATTTCTTTCTTTGCTGTGAGGGCATCCCAGTAATTGTGCAAAAGTCTAGGGTTTGAGTTGAGCCCGAAAAAAATCGAGGTTCGGGATTAGCCGTCGGTAAATTCCCGAGTAGGTTTGAGTTGAACCGTACAAAAAACCTCGCTTGTAATTTTTTTGTTTTTAGTGTTGTTTTTCCCAACACTAGTTGAGGGTGGATGTAGGGTTTATTTTGAATCGAACCACCTTAAAATCTTTTGTGTTCTATTACTTCTTATTCGTGCTTAAAAGATTTAAGTTTTAATTGAAATCGAAATTCAAAAGAAATTTTATTTAACATAATTCACCCCCCCCCCCCCCCCCCCCCCCCCCCCCCCCCCCCCCCCCCACTTGTGGGATAAACTTAAGCACAAAGAACATCAAGAAAAAGGAAAAGAAGAAGTAGAAGAAGAAGAAGAAGAAGAAGAAGAAGAAAAAGAAGAAAAATTTGTAGAAGAAGAAAAATAAGAGACGAAGAAGAAGAACAAGAAGAAGGCAAAGAAAAGGAAGAAGAAGAAGAGGAAGAAGAAGAAGAAGAAGGTGGAGGAATAAAAGAAGAAGGAGGACGAGGAGAAGAAGAATAAGACGAAGAAAGAAAAGAAGAAGAAGATGATTGAAGAAGGCAAGAGGAAGAAGAAGAAGAAGGAGAAGGAGAAGGAGAAGTAAAAGGAGAAAAAGATGTAGAATAATAAGAAGAAAAGAAGAAGACAAAGAAGAAGAAGAAAATGAAGACCATGAAGAACAAGAAGAACACTAAGAAGAAGAAGGCAAAAAAGAAGTAGAAGAACAAACAGAAGATGAAGAAGAAGACGAAGAAGAAGAAGAAAAAGTAGAAGAAGAAGGAGAAGGAGAAGAAGAAGATGAAGAATAAAAATAAGAAGAAGAAGAAGAAGAGGAAGATGAAGAAGAAGGAGAAGAAGAAAAAGAAGAGAAAGATGAAGAAGCAGGAGAACACGAAGAAAAAGAAGAAGTAGATGAAGAAGAAAA
>JAIUJO010002273.1:67500-85000 GCA_023846275.1 Vanilla planifolia
GAAGAAGAAGATTAACAAGAATTAGGTGAAGTAGAAGAAGACTGAGAAGAAGAAGAAGAAGAAGGAGAAGAAGAAGAAGAAGAAGAAGAAGAAGAAGAAGGCGAAGAAGAAGAAGAAGAAGATGATGAGGAAGAAGAACAAATAGAAGAAAAAGTAGAAGAAGAAGAAGAAGAGGAAGAAGAAGAAGAAAAAGAAGTAGAAGAACAGGATGAAGAAGAAGAAGAAGACAAAGAAGAGGAAGAGGATTAAAACAAAGAAGAAGAACAATAAAAAGAAGAAGAAGTAGAAGGCAAAGAAGTAGAAGATCGAATAACAAGACAAAGAAGATATAAATGAAGAGAATTAAGAAGAAGAAGAAGTAGAAGAGGATGAAGAAGAGGAGGAAGAAGAAGAAGAATAAGAGTAAGAAAACAAAGAAGAAGAAGAGGAACAAGAAGAAGAAGAAGAATAAGAAGAAGAATAAGAAGAAGAATAAGAGGAAGAAGATGAAGAAGAAGATGAAGAAGAAGAACAAGAAGAAGAAGAAGAAGAAGAAGACAAAGAAGAAGAAGATGGTGGAGGAGGAGAAGAGGAAGAAGAAGAAGAATAAGAAGAATAAGAAGAAGGAAAAGAAGAAGAAGAAGGAGAAGAAGGAGAAGAATAAGAAGACAAAGGAGAAGAAGAGGAAAACGACGAAGAAGAAGAGGACAAAGAAGAAGAAGAAGGAGAAGAAGAAGAAGAAGAAGAAGTGAAAGAAGAACAAGGAAAAGAAGAAGAAGAAGGAGAAGAAGAAGAAAAAGAAGAAGAAGAAGAAGAAGAAGAAGAAGAAGAAGAAGAAGTAGAAGAAGAAGATGATGATGAATAAGATGGAGTCCAAGAAGAGGATGAAGAAGAAGAGGAAGAAGAAGAAGAAGAAGATGAAGAAGAAGAAGAAGATAAAGAAGAAGAAGAACAAGCATAAGGGGAAGGAGAAGAAGAAGAAGAAGAAGAAGAAGAAGAAGAAGAAGAAGACAAAGAAGAATAAGAAGATGAAGAAGAAGAAGAAGAGAAAGAAGAAGTAGAAGAAGAACAAGAAGAAGAAGAAGAAGATGCAAAAGAAGAAGAAGAAGGAGAAGAAGAAGGAGAAGGAGAAGAAGAAGGAGAAGTAGGACAAGAAGAAGAAGGAGAAGATGATGATGATGATGACGAAGAACATGAAGAAGATGAAGAACAAGACAATGAAGAAGTGGAATAAGAAGAATAGGAAGAAGAAGAAGACGATGAGGAAGAAGAAGAATAGGAAGAAGAAGGAGACGCTGAGGAAGAAGAAGAAGAATTAAAAGAAGTAGAAGAAGAAGAAGAAGGAGAAAAAGAAGAAAAAGAAGACAAAGAAGAAGAAGAACAAGAAATAGAAGTTGAAAAAGAAGATGACGAAGAAGAAGAGGAAGAAGCAGAAGAAGAAGAAGAAGAAGAAGAAGAAGAAGAAGTTGAAGAAGAAGAAATAGAAGAAAAAGATGTACAAGAAGAAGAAAAATTATGAAGAAGAAGAAGAAGAAGAAGAAAAAGAAGAAGTGGAAGAAGAAGAAGATGTAGAAGTAGAAGTAGTAGTAGAAGAAGAAGATGTAAAAGAAGGAGAAGAAGGAGAGGAGAAGAAAAAGAAGAAGAAGAAGACAAAGAGATAGAAGAAGATGAAAATGATGAAGAAGAAGATGAAGAAGAAAAAGAGGAAGAAAGAGAAGAAGAGGAGGAAGAGAAGAAGAAGAAGAATAATAAGAAAAGCAGAAGTGGAAGAAGATCAAGAAAAACAACAAGAAGAAGGTGAAGGAGACGAAGAAGATGATGAAGAGTAGGAAGAAGAAATGGAAGAAGTTGAAGAACAAGAAGAAGACGAAGAAGACGAAGAAGGGTAGAAGAAGAAGAAAAGGAAGAAGAAGAAGAAGAAGAATATGTAGTTGTAAAAGAAGAAGAAAAAGAAGAAGAAGAAGAAGAAGAGGAGAAAGAAGAAGGAGAAGGAGAAGGATGAAGAGGAGAAGAAGAAGAAGAATAAGAAGAAGAGGAAGAAGAAGAAATGGTTGTAGAAGAAGAAGGAGAAGATGAAAAAGAAGAAATGAAGAAGAGGAAGAAGAAGAAGAAAAAGAAGAAATGGAAGAAGAAGAAGAAGAACGAGGACAAGGAGGACAACTGGAAGAAGATGGTGATGAAGAAGAAGAAGAAGATGAAGAAGTAGATGAAGAAAAAAACACAAAAGAAGACAAGGAATAAAACAAAGAAGAAAATGAATACGAAGAAGAAGTCGAAGAAAAGATGAAATTAGAAGAAGAGAAGAAGAAGAAAAAGTAGAAGAGGAAGCAGTAGAAGAAGAAGAAGAAGATGATGATGATGATGAACAAGAAGAAGTAAAAGATTAAGAAGAAGAAGAAGTAGAAGAGGAGGAAGATGCAGAACAGAAAGAAGAAGAAGAAGAAGAAGAACAAGAAAAAGAAGAAGAAGAAGAGGACGGAGAAAAAGAAGATGAATAGGAAGAAGAAGAAGAAGAAGAAGAAGAAGAAAAACGAGTAGGAGAAGAAGAAGAAGAAGAAGAAGAGGAGGAGGAAGATGTAGAGGAGGAGGAGGAGGAAGAAGAAGAAGAAGAAGTCGAAGAAGAAGAAGAAGAGGAAGGAGAAAAAGAAGATGAATAGGAAGAAGAAGAAGAAGAAGAAAAAGGAGTTGGAGAAGAAGAAGAAGAAGAAGAAGAAGAAGAAGAAGAAGTAGAAGAAGAAGGAGAACAAAAAGATTGAGAAGAAGAAGAACAAGTAGAAGAACATGAAGAAAAAGAAGGAGACGAAGATGAAAAAGAAGATGAAGATGAAGATGAAGATGAAGAAGAAGAAGAAGAAGATGAAGAAGAAAAATAAGAAGACGAAGAAGAAGAAAAAGAAGAAAGGGAAGAAGTAGAAGAAGAAGAAGAAGAAGAAGAAGAAGGAAAAGAAGTGGAAGTAGAAGAAGTGGAAGAAGAAGTAAAAGAAGAAGAAATAGTAGAAAAAGAAGAAGAAATAGTAGAAAAAGAAGAAGAAGAAAAATGATTAGAAGAAGAAGAAGATGAAGAAGAAGAAGAAGAATAAGATGAAGAAGAAGAAGAAAAAGAAGATGAAGAAGGTGAAGAAGAAGATGAAGAATAAGAAGAAGAAGGAGAAGATGGAGAAGGAGAAGAAGAAGAAGAAGAAGAAGAAGAGGAAGAATTAGAAGAAGAAGACGAAGAAGAAGAACAATAAGAAGATGTCGAACAAGAAGGTGAAGAAGAAGAAGATGATGAAGATGAAGAATAAGGGGATGAATAAGAAGAAGAAGAAGAAAGCAAAGAAGGTGAAGAACAAGAAGAGAAGTCGGATAGGTAAAAGACAAAGAAACAGAAGAGGAAGAAGGCGAACATCATGAAGAAGACGAAGAAGAAGAAGACGAAGACGAGGAGTTAGAAGTAGAAGAAGATAAAGAATAATAATAATAACAACAATAAGATGAAGATAAGAGGAATAGGAAGAACAAGAAGAAGAAGAATAAGAAGAAAGAAGAAAATTAATAAGAAGAAGATGTTGAAGAAGAACATTAAGCAGAAGAAAAGGAAGAAGAAGAGGAAGAAGAAGAAGAAGGAGGAGGAGGAGGAGGAGAAGGAGAATTGGAAGAAGAAGAAGAAGAAGATGGAGGAAAAGACACAGAAGAAGACGAGGAAGAAGACGTGGAAGAAAATGAATAAGAATAAGAAGAAGAAGAAGAAGAAGAAGAAGAAGAAGAAGAAAAGATGCAGAAGAAGAAGAAGAAGAAGAAGAAAAAGAAGAAGATGAAGAATTTGAGGAATAAGAAGAAGAAGCAGAAGAAGAAGAAGAAGACGAAGTCGAAGAAGTAAAAGATTAAGAAGAAGAAGATGAAGAATAAGAAGAAGTGGAAGAAGAAGAAGAAGAAGAAAAGAAGAAGAAGGAGAAGAAGAAGATGAAGAGGAAGAAGAAGAAGAAGAAGAAGAAGAAGAAAAAGAAGGAGAAGAAGAAGAAGGAGGAGTAGATTGAGAAGAAGTAGAAGAAAAAGAAGAAGAACAACAACAAGATGAAGAAGAAATAGAAGCACATGAAGAAGAAGAAGGAGAAGAAGATGAAGTAGAAGATTAAGGTGAAGATGAAGAAGAAGAAGAAGAAGAAGATGAAGAAGAAAATAAGAAGAAGAAGAAGAAGAAGAAGAAGAAGAAGACAAACAAGAAGAAGAAGAAAAAGGAGAAAAAGAAAAGGAAGAAAAAGAAGAAGAGGAGAACGAAGAAGAAGAAGAAGAAAAAGAAGGAAAAGAAGAAGAAGAAGAAGGAGAAGAATAGGAACAAGAAGAAGAAAAAGAAGATGTAGAAGAAGAAAAAGAAGAAGAAGGAGGAGTAGAAGAAGAAGAAGACGAAGAAGAAGAATGTGAAGATGAAGAAGAAGAAGAAGAAGAAGAAGAATAAGACGAATAAGACGAAGAAGAAGAAGAAGAAGAAGAAGAAAAAGATTAAGAAGAAGAAGAAGTAGAAGATGAAGAAGAGAAAGAAGAAGATGAAGAAGAAGAAGAAGAAGAAGTAGAAGAACATGAAGAAGAAGAAGAAGAAGATGAAAAAGAGGAATAAGATGAACATGAAGAAGAGGAAGAAGACGATGAAGAAGAAAAATAAGAATACAAAGAAGAAGAAGAAGAATAACAAGAAGAAGAAGAAGAAGAAGAAGAAGAATAAGAAGAAGAAGATGAAGAAGACGAAGAAGAAGATGATGAAGAAGAAGAAGAAGAAGTAAAAGAAGAAGAAGAAGAAGAAGAAGAAGGAAAAGGAGAAGAAGGAGAAGAAGAAAAAGATGAGGAAGAAGAAGAAGGCAAAGAAGATGAAGAAGAAAAAGAATAAGAAAGAGGAGTAGTAGAAGAAATAGAAGAAGATGAAGAAGAAGAAGATGATGAAGATGAAGAAGAAGAAGAACAAGAAGTAGAAGAATAAGATGAAGAGGAAGAAGAAGAAGAAAAATAAGAAGAAGAAGAAGAAGACGAAAAAGAAGAAGAATAAGAAGAAGACAAAGATGAAGAAGAAGAAGAAGAAGAAGAAGATGAAGAAGAAGAAAACGTCAAAGAAGAAGACAAAGAAGAACAAGACGATGATGATGAACAAGAAGAAGAAGACAGAAACAGAAGTAGAAGAACAAGAAGAAGAAGAAGATAAAGATGGAGGACAAGAAAAGATTAAGAAGAAGAAGAAGAATAAGAAGAAAAAGGCGACGAAGAAGAATTAGAAGAAAAGGATGAAGAGGAAGAAGATGATTATGATGATGAAGGAGAAGGGGAAAAAATATTAAGAAGAGGAAGATGAGCAAGAAGAAGAAGAAGAAGGTGACGAAGAAGTAGACAAAGAAGTAGAAGAAGTTGAAGAAGAAGAATAAAGAAGAAGAAGAAGAAGAAGAATAAGAATAAGAAGAAGAAGAAGTAGAAGAAGAAGAAGAAGGACAAGAAGAAGAAGAATATGAAGAAGAAGGAGAAGATAAAGAAGAAGAAGTAGAAGAAGAAAAAGGAGAAGGAAAAGAAGGAGAAGATGAAGAAGAGGAATAAAAGATGAAGAAGAGGAAAGGAAGAAGAAGAAGAAGAAGAAGAACAAGAAGGAGAAGAAGGAGGGGAAGAAGAAGAAGGAGAAGAAGGAGAAGAAGAAGAAGAAGAAGAAGAAGATGAAAATGAAGATTACGAAGAAGAAGAACAACAAGACGATGAAGAAGAAGAAGAAAAAGAAGAAGAGGAATAGGATGAACGAGTAGTAGAAGAAGAAGATGATGATGATGAAGTCTTAGATGAAGAAGAAGAAGAAAAAGACAAAGAAGAAGAAGAAGTAGATGAAGAAGAAGAAAGAGAAGGAGAAGTGGAAAAGTGAAAAGAAGGAGGAGAAGAAGAAAAGTAAGCGAAAGAAGAAGAAGAAGATGAACAAAAAAGAAGAAGACGATGAACAAGAAGAAGAAGAAGAAGAAGAAGAAGAAGAAGTCGAAGAATAATAAGAAGAAGAGGAAGAAGAAGAAGAGATGAAGAAGAAGAATAATATGAAGTAGAAGAAAAAAAAGTAAAAGAAGAAGAAGAAGAAGAAGAAGAGAAAGACGAAGAAGATGATGAAGTTAAACAAGAAGAAGATGAAGAAGAGGAAGTAGGAGAAGACAAAGATAAAGAACAAGAAGAAGAAGAAAAAGAAGAGCAAGTTGAAGAAGAAGAAAAATAAGCAGAAGAAGAAGTAGAAGAAGAACATGATAATGAAGAGGAAGAAGAAAAAGAAAAAGAAGGAGAACAATAAGAAGAACAAGAAGAAGATGAAGAAATAGAAGAAGAAGAAGAAGAAGAAGAAGAAGTTGAAGAAGAAGATAAAGAAGAAGAGGAAGAAGAAGATGAAGAAAAAGAAGAAGAAGAATAAGAAGAAGAAGAACTAGAAGATTAAGAAGAAGAAGAAGATGATGAAGATGATGAAGAGGAAGAAGAAGAAAAAAAGAAGCAGAAGAAGAATAAGATGAACAAGAAGTCGAAGAAGGAAAAACAAAAGAAGTAAGAAAACAAGATGAAGACGAAGAAGAAGATGATATAGAGAAAAGACAAAAATAAGAAGAAGATAGAGATGAAGAAAAAGTAGAAGTAAAGGAAGAGGAAGAAGAATAAGATGGAGAAGAAGAAGAAGAAGAATAAGAAGAAGAAGAAAAAGGAGAAGAAAAAGTAGTAATAGGAAAAGGAGGAGAAGAAGAAGATGAAGTAGAAGACGAAGGAGAACAAGAAGAAGAAGAAGAATAAGAGGAAAACGAAGAGGCAGTAGAAGTCAAAGGAGAAGACGAAGATGAAGAGGAAGAAGAAGAAGATGAATAAGAAGTTGAAGAAGAAGAAGAAGAAGATGTAGAAGAAGAAGAAGAAGAAAGAAGAAGAAGAAGATGAAGAATATGGCGAAGAAGAAGTAGAAGAAGAAGAGGAAAAAGAAGAAGAGAAAGAAGAAGAAGAAAAAGAAGGAGATGAAGAAGAAGAAGAAGAAGAAGGAGAAGAAGGAGAAGAAGAAGAAGAGGAAGAAGATGATGAAGAAGAAGATGAAGATGATGAAGAAGAAGTAGAAGAGGAAAAAGAATAAGAAGAAGGCAAAGAAGAAGAAGAAGAAGTAGAAGAACAAGTGGAGAAGAAGAAGAAGAAAAAAACGAATAACAAGAAGAAGACACAGAAGAAGAAGAAGTAAAAGAAAAATACAAAAAAGAAGTAGAAGGCGAAGAAGAAGAGGAAGAAGAAGAAGAAGTTGGAGAAGAAGTAGAAGAAGAAGATGTAGAAGAAGAACAAGAAGAAGGGGAAGAAGAAGGAGGAGAAGAAGAAGAAGAAAAAAAAGAAGAAAAAGGAGAAGAGGAAGAAGAAGAAGAAGATGTAGAAAAAGAAGAAGAAGAAGAAGATGCTAAAGAAGAAGAAGAAGAAGAGGAAGATGATGATGAAGAAGAAGAGGAAGACAAAAAAGAAAAAGAAGAAGAAGAAGAAGAAGAAGAAGACGAAAAAGAAGAAGATGATGATGATGATGATGAAGAAGAAGAAAAAATTGAAAAATAATAATAAGGAGAAGAAGAAGAAGAAAAAGAACATGAACAAGAACAAGAACAAGAACAAGAACAAGAATACAAAGAAGTGGAAGAAGACGAAAACATAGTAGATGTAGAAGGAGAAGAAGAAAAAGAAGAAGATGATGAAATAGAAAAAGTAGCAAAAGAAGAAGAAGAAGAAGAAGAAAAAGACAAAAAAAGAAGTAGAAGATGAAGAAGAAGAAAAAAGATGTAGAAGAAGAAGAAGAAGAAGACGAAGAAGAAGTTGAAAAAGAAGGAAAAGAAGAACACAAAGAAGAAGATGAAAAGGAAGAAGAATAAGAAGAAGAAGAAGAAGAAGAAGAAGTAGAAGAAGAAGAATAAGAAGAAGAAGAATAAGAGCAAGAATAATAAGTTGAAGAAGAAGAAGAAGAAGAAGAAGAAGAAGAGGAAGAAGGAGAAGAAGATGAAGAAGAAGAAGATGATGATGGTGATCAAGAATGAAGGAGAGGAAGAAGAAGAAGAAGATGATGATGATGATTGAGGTGCAGAAGAAGAAGAACAAGATGACGATGAAGAAGAAGAAGAGTATGTCCAAGAAGTGGAAGAAGAAGACAAAGAAAAAGAAGAAGAAGAAGAACAAGATAAAGAAGAAATAGAAGAAGATGATGAAGAAGAAGAAGATGAAGTAGAAGAAAGAGAAGCAGAGGAATAAGGAGACGAAGAAGGAGAACAAATGAAAGAAGAAGAAGAAGAAGATGATGATGATGATGAAAAAGTACTAGAAGATGGAGGAGGAGAAGAATAAGAAGAAAGAGAAGAAGGCAAAGAAGAAGGAGAAGAAGAAGAAGAAGACGAAGAAGAAGAAGAAGGAGAAGAAGGGGAAGAAGAAGAAGAAGAAGAAGAAGACGAAAAAAGAACAAGGAGAAGATGAAGAAGATGAAGAAGAAGATGAAAAAGATGAAGAAGAAGACGACGAAGAAGAAGAAGAATACAAAGAAAAAGAAGATGATGATGAAGTGGAAGATGAAGAAGAAGAAGATGATGAAGAAAAAGTAGAAGAAGTACAAGAAGAAGAAGATGAAGAAGAAGAGGAAGAAGAGGAGGAAGAAGAAGAAGACAGATAAGAACAAGAAGAAGTAAAACAATAAGAAGAAGAATAAAAAGGAGAAGAAGTACAAAAAGTAAAAAGGGAAGGAGAAGAAGAAGAAGAAGAAGAAGAAAAAGAAGTAGAAGGAGAAGGAGAAGGAGAAGATGGAGAAGAAGGGGAAGAAGAAGAAGAAGAAGAAGAAGACAAAGAAGAAAAGGAAGAAGAAGTAGGAGGAAAAGAAGAAGAAGAAGAAGAAAGAGAAGAATAGGAAGAAGAGGAGGAAGAAGAAGAAGACGAATAAGAAGAAGAAGAACAACAAGAAGTAAAGGAAAAAGAAGAAGAAGAATAAGGAGAAGAAGAAAAGTGAAAGTAGAAAGAGGAGAAAAAGAAGAAGAAGAAGTAGGAGAAGGAGAAGGAGAAGAAAGAGAAGAAGGGGAAGGAGAAGAAGAAAAAGAAGAAGAAGAAGAAGAAGAAGAAGAAGAAGAAGACGAAGTAGAAGAGCAAGAAGGAGAAGAAGTAAAAGAAAAAGACAAAGAACACGAAGAAGAAGAAGACAGAAGAAAAAGGTGACAAAGAAGAAGAAGAAAAAGAAGAAGAGGAAGAAGAAGATGAAGAAGAAGAAGATGGAGTAGAAGAAGGAGAAGAAGAAGTGAAGTGAGAAGAAGAAGAAGAAGAAGAAGAAGAAGAAGAATTTGAAGAATAAGAAGAAGAAGAAGAAGGATAAGAAAAAAGAGAAGAAAAAGAAGGAGAAGAAGAAGAAAAAGAAGAAGAAGAAGTAGATGAAGACGACGATGATGAAGAAGAAGAAAAATTTGTATAAGAAGAAGAAGTAAGAGGAAGTCAAAGAAGAAGAAGATAAAGAAGAAGAAAAGGAAGAAGAAGAAGAAGAAAATTAAGTTGAAGAAGAAGAAGAAGAAGATGAAGAAGAAGAAGAAGAAATGGAGGAAGAAAAAGAAGAAGACGAGATGAAGATGAAAAAGAAGGAAAATATGAAAACCAAGAAGAAGACAAAAAAGAAGAAAAATAAGAAGAAGTAGAAGATGATGATGAAGAAGAAGAATAAGAAGAAGAAGAAGAAGAAGAACAAGAACAAGAAGAATAAGATGAAGAAGAAGAAGAAGAAGAGGAAGAAGGAGAAGAAGAAGATGATGATGATGATGATCATGATTATGAAGAAGGAGAGGAATAAGAAGAAGAAGATGATGATGATGAACAAAAAGGAGCAGAAGAAGAAAAACAGATGATGATGAAGAAGAAGAAGAATAAGTCGAAGAAGAGGAAGAAGAAGACAAGGAAGAAGAAGAACAAGAAGAAGATGATGATGAAGAAGAAATAGAAGAAGAAGAAGAAGAAGAAGATGAAGTATAAGGAGGAGGAGAAGAAGAAGAAGTAGAGGAAGAAGGAGAAAAAAAAGAAAAAAGAAGGAGAAGAATAAGAAGAAGAAGAAGAAGAAGAAGAAGATGAAAAGGTACTAAAAGATGGAGGAGAAGAAGAAGAATAAGAAGAAGAAGAAGAAGGAGAAGAAGGGGATGAAGAAGAAGAAGAAGAAGAAGGAGAAGAAGAAGAAGAAGAAGAAGATGAAGAAGAAGAAAAAGATGAAAAAGAAGAAAAAGACAAAGACAAAGAAGAAGAAGAAGAAGAAGAAAAAGAAGAAGTAAAAGGGGAAAGAGGAGGAGGAGAAGAAGAAGAAGAAGAAGAAACAGAAAGAGAAGGAGAAGGAGAAGATGGAGATGAAGGGGAAGCAGAAGAAGAGGAAGAAGATGATGAAGAAGAAGAAGACAAAGAAGAAGTGGAAGAGGAAGAAGGAAGAAAAGAAGAAGAAGAAGAAAGAGAAGAATAGGAAGAAGAGGATGTAGAAGAAGAAGATGGATAAGGAGAAGAAGAAGAAGAATAAGTAAAGTAAAAAGAAGAAAAAGAATAAGAAGGAGAAGAAGAATAAGTGAAAGAAAAAGAGGAGAAGAAGAAGAAGAAGAAGAAGAAGAAGAAGAAGTAGGAGAAGGAGAAGGAGAAGGAGAACAAGGAGAAGAAGGGGATGAAGACGAAGAAGAAGAAGAAGATGATGATGATGAAGAAGATGAAGAAGACAAAGAAGTGGACGAAGAAGAAGAAAGAAGAGAAGAAAAAGAAGAAGAAGAAGTAGAAAGAGAAGAGGAAAAAGAAGATGATGAAGAAGAAGAAGATGATGATGATGAGATCAAGAAGAAAGAGAAGAAGAAGTAGAAGAAAAAGACAGAACAGGAAGAAGAAGAAGAAAAGGGTGATGAAGATGAAAAAGAATAAAAAAGAGGAGGAAGAAGAAGAAGAAGAAGAAGAAGATGGAGTAGAAGAAGGAAAAGAAGTAGAGTTAAAAGAAGAAGAAGAAGAAGAAGAATTTGAAGAATAAGAAGAAGAAGAAGAAGAAAGAGAAGAAGAAAGACATGAAGAAGAAGAAGGGGAAGAAAAAGAAGAAGAAGAAGAAGAAGAAGAAGAAGTAGATGATGAAGATGATGACGAAGAAGAAGAAAAATTTGAATAAGAAGAAGAAGAAGTAAGGGGAAGTCGAAGAAGAAGAAGAAGAAGAAGAAGAGCAAGAAGAAGAAGAGAAGAAGAAGAAGAGGAAGAAGAATAAGAAGATTAAGAAGATGACTATGATGAAGAATAAGAAGAGGAAGAAGAAGAAGAAGAAAATTAAGATGAAGAAGAAGAAGAAGAAGAAGAAACAGAAGAAGAAAATGAATAAGAAGAAAAAGAAGAAGAAGAAAAAGTAAAGGAGAAGAAGATGAAATAAAAGAAGAAGAAGAAAAAGAAGAAGAAGAAGAGGAAGAAGAAAAAGAAGATGAAGAAGAATAAGAGGAAGAGGAAGAAGAAGAAGAGGAAGGAGGAGGAGGAGTAGGAGAAGAAAAAGGAGAAGTTGAAAAAGAACAAAAAGAAGAAGAAGAATAAGATGAAGAATAAGAAGATGAAGAAGAAGAAGAAGAAGAACGTGTAGAAGAAGATAACGAAGAAGATGAGGAAGATAAAAACAAAGAAGAAAAAGTAGTTGTCGAAGATGAAGAAGACAAAGACAAAATAAAAGAAGAAGAAGAAAAAAAAAGAAGAAGAGGAAGACGTAGAAGAAGAAGAAGAAGAAGAAGAATATGAAGAAGAAAAAGAAGAAGTAGTAGTAGTAGAAGTAAAGGAAGAAGAAGAAGAAGAAAAAGAAAAAGAAGGGAATGAAGAAGAAGAAGGAGAAGAACAACAAGAAGAAGAGGAAGAAGAAGAATAAGTAGAGGAAGAACAAGCAGGAGAAGAGGGAGAAGCTGAAGAAGAAGAAGAAGAGAAAGAAGAAGAAGAAGAAGGAGACAAAGAAAAAAAACAAGATGAAGAATAAGATGATGAAGAAGAACAAGACGAAGATGATGAAGAAAAAGAGGTAGAAGAAGGAGAAGCAGTAAAACAAAAAGGCAAAGAACATCAAGAATAAGCAGAAGAAGACAAAGAAGAAGAAGGAGAATAAGAAGAAAAAGAAGAAGAAGAAGAAGGAGAAGAAGAAGAAGAAGAAGAAGAAGAAGAAGAAGAAGAAGAACTAAAAGAAGGAGAAGAAGAAAAAGTAGAAGAAGGAGATGGAGAAGAAGTAGGGGTAAAAGAAGGAGAAGAAGTAGAAGAAGAAGAAGAAGAAGAAGAAGAAGAGGAAGGAGAATAATAAGAAGAATATGAAGAAGGAGAACAAGGAGTAAAAGGAGAAGAAGAAGATGATGATGATGATGAAGAAGATGACGAAGAAGAAGAAGAAGAAGAAAAAGAAAAAGAAGAGAAGGTGAGAAGAATTAGAAGAAGATTATGATGAAGAAGAAGAAGAAGAAAAAGAACATGAAGAACAAGAAAAATAAGATAAAGAAGGAGGAGGAGGAGAAGAAAAACATTGAGAAGAAGATGAAGAAAGAAGAAGAAGGAGAAGAAGATGAAGAAGTAGAAGAAGAAGAAGAAGAAGACGAAGACGATGAAGAAGAAGAAGAAGGTAAAGAAGGGGAAGAAGGCAAAGAAGAAGAAGAAGAAGAAGAAGATGATGATGATGATGATGAAGAAGAAGAAGAAGAATAGTTAGAAAGAGAAGGATAAGCAGAAGAAGAAGAAGGAGAAGGAGAAGAAGAAGAAGAAGAAGAAGGAGAAGAAGAAGGAGAGAAGAAGGAGAAGGAGAAGGAGAAGAAGAAGAAGAGGAAGGAGAAGAAGGAGAAGAAGAGAAGACGAAGAAGAAGTATAAGAAGAAGAGAAGAAGAAGAAGAAGAAGAAGAAGAAGAAAAAGAAAAAGAATGAGATGAAGAAGATGAAAATAAGAAGAAGAAGACAAAGAAGAAGAAGAAAATGATGAAGAAGAAGAAGAGAAGAGAGAAGAAGAAGATGATAAGGAAGAAGATGAAGAAGAAGAAGAAGAAGTAGATGAAGAAGAGACAAAAAAGTAGAAGAATAAGTAGTAGAAGAAGAAAAGATTTAGAAGAAGAAGAAAGATTTAGAAGAAGAAGAAGAAGAAGAAGAAGAAGATGTAGAAGAAGACTAAAAAGATGAAGAAGAAGAGAAGAAGAAGAAGAAGAAGAAGAAGGAAAAGAAGAAGAAGAAGAAGAGAAGAAGAATAAGAAGAAGATGAAGAAAAAGAAGAGAAGAAAAAGAAGAAGAAGACAAGGAAGAAGAAGTAGAAGAAAAGAAGAAGAGAAAAGGGATGAAGAAGAAGAAGAAGAAGATGAAGAAGAAGAAGTTGCTGAAGAAGAAGAAGAAGAACAAGAAGGATAAGAAGAAGAAGGAGGAAGAGGAGAAGAAGAAGAAGAAGAAGAATAAGAAAATGACGAGGAAGAAGTGGAAGAAGAAGAAGACGTTGAAGAATAAGTAGTAGAAGAAGAAGACTAAGAACAAGAAGGGGAGAAGAAGAAGAAAGAGAAGAAGAAGAAGGGGAAGAAGTAGGAGTAGAAGAAGGAGAGGAAGAAGTGATAAAAGAAGAGAAGAAGAATAAGAGGGAGAAGAAAGAGAACAAGAAGAAGAAGAAAAAGAAGAAGAAGAAGAAGTAGTAGAAGAGAAGATGATGATGATGAAGTTGATGATGATCAAGAAGAAGAAGAAAAATTTAAAGAAGAAGTAGACGAAGTAGAAGTCAAAGAAGAAGAAAAAGAAGAAGAAGAAGAAGAAGAAGAAGCGAAAAAAGAGTAGAAGAAGAAGAAGAAGAAGAACGAGATTATCAAGAAGAAGAAGAAGAAAAAGAAGATGAAAAAAAATTAAGACGAAGAAGAAGAAGACGAGGAAGAAGAAGAGAAGAAGAAGAAGACGAATTACAAGAAGAAGAATAAGAAGAAGAAGGTAAAGAAAGAGAAGAAGGTGAAGAAGAAGAAGAAGAAGAAGATGAAGAAGTAGAAGAAGAAGAAGACGTAGAAGAAGAAGAAGACGAAGATGAAGAAGAAGAAGATGATGATGATGATGAAGAATAAGAATGTGAAGAGAAGAAGAAGAAGAAGAAGAAGAAGAGGAGGAGGAAGACGAAGAGGAAGACGAAGTGGAAGCAGAAAAAGGCATGGAAGAAGAAGAAGAAGAAGAAGAATTAGAAGAAGAAGAAGAAGAAGAAGGCGAAGATGAAGAAGAAGAAGAAGAAGAAGGAGAAGAAGTAGGAGGAGAAGAAGGGAAGAAGAAGGAGAAGAAGAAGAAGAAAAAAAGTAGAAGAAGAGGAAGGAGTAGTAGAAGAAGAAGATGAAGAGGATGAAAAAGAAGAAGAAGACGAAGAACACAAAGAAGAAGAAGAAGAAGAAGAAGAAGAAGAAGAAGAAAAAGAAGGAGAAGAAGGAGAACGAAAGAAGAAGAAAAGAAGAAGAAGTGGAAGAAGAAGAAGATGAAGAAGAAAAAGATGTAGAAGAAGTAGAAAATGAAGAAGAAGAAGATGAAGAAGAGGTAGAAGGATAAGACAAATAAGAAGAAGAAGAAGAAGATGATGACGATTAAGAAGAAGATAAGAAAAAGAGAAAGAGATGAAGAAGACAAAAAAAAGAAGAAGACAGAGAATAAGAAGAAGAAGAAAGAGATGAAGAAGAGATGATGATGAAGAAGAAACAAAGAAGAAGAAAAAGATGATGATGATGATGTAGAAGAAGACAAAAATATGAAGAATAAGAACAAGAAGAAGAAAATGAATAGGAAGAAGAAGAAGAAGATGTAGAAGAAGATTAAGAAAAGAAGAAGAAGAAGAGAAAGAAGAAGTAGAAGAAGAAGAAGAAAGAAAGAAGAAGAAGAAGGAGGAACATGAAGAAGAAGAAGATGAAGTAGATGAAGAAGAGGGAGAGGAAGATTAAGAAGAAGAAGAACTCGAAGAAGAAGAACAAGCAAAATTTGAAGAAGTCGAACAAGTAGATGACGAAGATGAAGAAAAAGAAGAAGAAGAAGAGGACAAAGAAGAAGAAGAAGAAGAACAAGTCGAAGAAGGAGAAGAAGAATCGGGGAAGGTGGATAGGAATTAGACAAAGAAAGGAAGAGGAAGACGATGAAGAAGAAGAAGAAGAAGAAGAATTAGACGAAGGAGAGGACTTAGAAGTAGAAGAAGAAGAAGAGAATGAAGAAGAATAATAATAAGAAGAAGAGGAAGAAGTGGAAGAAGAAGAAGAAGAAAAAGAAGTAGAACAATAAGAATAAGAAGAAGAAGAAGAAGGAGATGTTAAGAAGAATAGAAGAACAAGAAGAAGAAAGAAGAAAAACGAGAAGAAGAAATTGTTGAAGAAGAATAAGAAGGAGAAGAAGAATAAGAAAATGAAGAGAAGGAGGAAGAAGAAGAAGAAGAAGAAGTAGAGAAGAAGGAGGAGGAGGAGGAAGAAGAAAGAAGAGAAGAAGAAAAAGTAGAAGATGGAGGTAGTGAAGAAGAAGAAAAAGACTAAGAAGAAGAAGAAGAAGATGATGATGAAGATGATGAAGAAGAAGAAGAAGACAATGATGATAAAGAAGAAGATGAAGAATGAGAAGGTGAAGAAGAAGAAGAAGAAGAGGAAGAAGAAGAAGTATAAGAAGAAGACTAAGATAAGAAGAGTAAGAAGACGAAGAAGTAGAAGATGACAAAGATAAGACGAAGAAGAAGAAGACGACGGCAAAGAAGAAGAAGAAGAACAAAATGAAAAATAAAAGCGGGAATAACAAGAAGCAGAACATGAAGATGAAGTAGGAGGAGAAATGAAGTGGTACAAGAAGAAGAATAATAAGAAGAAAAGATGACGAGAAGAATTAGAAGAAGAAGAAGAAGATAAAGTTGAGGACGAAGAAGAAGAAGAAGATGAAGAGGATGATGATGATGATGATGAAGTAGAAGAAGTAGAAGAAGAAGAAGATAAGAAGAAGAAGAACTAGAAAAAGAAGAAGAGGAAGAGAAGAAGAAGAAGAAGAAGAAGAAACGAAAAAGAGTAGAAGAAGAAGAAGAAGAAGAAGAAGAAGAAGAAAAAGAAAAAGAAGAGGAAGAAGAAGAAGGTGAAGAAGAAGAAAAGGATGTAAAAGAAGGTTAAGAAGAAGAAGTAGGAGAAGAAGAAGAAAGAGAAGTAGGAAAGGAAGAAGAAGAACAAGAAGAAGAAGAAAAATTAGAAGAAGAAGAAAGAGAAGAAGAAAATGAAGAAGAAGAAGAAGTAAAAAAATAAGAAGAAGAAGAAGATGAAGAAGAAGAAGAAGAAGAAAAGAAGATGGATAACAAGATGAAAGAGAAAAGAAGAAGAAGAACAAGAAGAAGAAGCAGACTTAGAAGAAGAAGAAGTTGAAAAAGAAGTAGACGAAGAAGAAAAAAAGAAAATTAAGAAGAAGAAGAAGAACTAGAAGAAAAAGAATGAGAAGAAGAAGAAGAAGAGTAAGCAGAAGAAGAAGAAGATGAAGAAGAAGAGAAGGCGATGAACAACAAGAAGAAAAGGAAGAAAAAGAAGAAGAAGAAGATGAAGAATAATATGAAGAAGAGGGGGAGACGAAAAAGAAGAATAAGAGGATGAAGAAGAAGGGAGAACAAGAAGAAGATGAAAAGAAGAAGAATAAGAAGAAGAAGAAGAAGATGATGATGAAGAAGAAGAAGAAGTTAATCAAGAAGAAGACGAAGAAGAGGAAGAAGAATAAGACAAAGATAAAGAAAAAGAAGAAGAAGAAAAGCAGGAAGAAGAAGAAGAAGAAGAGGAAGAAGAAGAAAAAGAAAAAAGAAAGAAGAATAAGAAGAAGAATAAGAAGAAGAATAAGAAGAAGAAGAAGAAAAAGAAGAAAAACAAGCAGAAACAAAAGAAGAAGAAGAAGAAGAAGAAAAAGAGGAAGTTGAAGAAGAAGGCAAAGAAGAAGAGAAGAACAAGATGAAGAAGAAGAAGAAGAATAAGAATAAGAAAAAGAAGAAGATAAAGAAGAAGATGATGAAAAGGAAGAAGGGGAAGAAAAAGAAAAACAAGAATAAGAATAAGAAGAAGAAGAACAAAACAAGAAGAAGAAGAAAAAGAGTGGGAAGAAGAAGAAGAAGAAGAAAAGAAGTGGATGATGTAGAAGAAGAAGAGAAGAAGTAGAAAAAAAAGAAATAGTAGAAGAACTAGAAGAAGAAGAGAAGAAGAAGATGAAGAAGTAGAAGATGAAGAGAAGAAGAGGAAAGAAGAGAAGAAGAAGAAGAAGAAGAAGGAGAAGAAGAAGAAGTTGATGAAGAAGAAGAAGGAGAAGATGATGATGAAGAAAAATAATAAGAAGGAGAAGGAGGAGGAGAAGAAGAAATAGTAGAGAAGGAGAAGAAGAATGATAAGAAGTAGAAGAAGAAGAAGAAGGAGAAGAAGAAGATGTTGGAGGAGGAGAAGAAGTAGAGTAAGAGAAGAAGAAGAAAAGAAGAAGAAGAAGGTGGGGGGAGGAGAAGAGAAGTAAAAGAAGAAGGAGAAAAAGAAGTCGAAGAAGAAGACAAAGAAGAAGAAGGAGAAGTTGATGAAAAAGGAAAGAGAAGAAAGGAAGAAGA
>JAIUJO010001883.1:15000-17500 GCA_023846275.1 Vanilla planifolia
TAAAGAGAAGAAGAAGGAGAAGAAGGAGAAGAAGAATAAGAAGGAGGAGGTGGAAAAGAAGATGAAGAAAGAGGAGGAGGAGGAGGAGGAGAAGACGAAGGGAGAAGATGAAGGAGAAGGAGAGGGGAAGAAGAAGGAGAAGAAGAAGAAGAAGGAGAAGGAGAAGAAGAAAAGAAGAAAAGGGAGAAGAGGATGAAGAAGAAAAAGAAGAAGGAGAAGAAGGAGTAGAAGAAAGAGTAGAAGTAGGAGAAGAAGGAGTAGAAGAAGAAGATGTAGCAGGAGAAGAGGAAGGAGAAGGAGAAGGAGAAGAAGGAGGAGGAGGAGAAGAAGGAGAGAAGAAGAGAAGAAGAGGAGGAGAGGAGAAGAAGAAGAGAGGAGAGGAGAAGAAGAAGAGAAGAAGAAGAAAGAAGAAGAAGATAGAAGAAGAAGAAGAAGATGTTGAAGAAGAAGAAGAAGAAGAGGAAGAAGAAGAAGAAGAAAAAGAAGTAGAAGGAGAAAGAGAAGGAGAAGAAGCAGGAGGAGAAGAATAAGATGAACAAGAAGAAGTAGGAGGAGAAGTAGGAGAAGAAGAAGAAGAAGAAGAAGAAGAAGAAGAAGAAGAAGTAGAGGAAGAAGAAGTAGTAGAAGAAGAAGAAGCAAAAGAAGAAGAAGAAAGAAGAGAAGAAGAAGTAGAAGATGAATAAGAAGAAGAATAATAAGAAGTAGAAGTAGAAGAAGAAGATGAAGAAGAAGAAGGAGAAGAAGCAGAAGAAGCAGAGGAAGAAGAAGAAGAAGAAGATGAAGCACTAGAAGAAGTAGAAGAAGAAGAAGAAGAAGCAAAAGAAGAAGAAGAAGATGAAGAAGAAAAGAAGAAGAAGAAGTAGAAGAAGTAGAAGGAGAAGAAGAAGCAGAAGATGAAGGAGAAGAAGAAGAAGAAGAAGAAGAAGGAGAAGAACAAGAAGTAGAAGTAAAAGTGGAAGAAGAAGGCGAAGAAGAAGAAGAAAGGGAAGAAGAAGGAGAAGAAGAATGAGAAGAAAGAAGAGAAGAACAAGAAGGAGAAGAAGAAGATGAAGAAGAAGAAGAAGGAGAATAAGAAGAAGGAGAAGAAGAAGAAAAAGAAGAAGACGAAGAAGAAGCAGAGAGAAGTAGAAGAAGAAGTAGAAGAAGAAGCAAAAGTAGAAGAAGAAGAAAAAGGAGAAGGAGAAGAAGAAGAAGAAGAAGAAGAAGAAGACAAAGATGAAGAAGAAGAAGAAGAAGAAGAAGAAGAAGAAGAGGAAGATGAAGAAGAAGGAGAAGTAGAGGAAGGTGAAGAAGAAGAAGGAGCAGAAGAAGAAGGAGAAGAAGAAGGAGAAGAAGAAGAAGGAGGAGGAGAAGAAGAAGAACAACAACAAGAGGAAGAAGAAGAAGAGGGGGAGTAGAAGAAGTAGATGAAGAAGAACTAGTTGAAGAAGAAGAAGAAGTAGTAGGAGAAGAAGAAGATGATGATGATGATAAAGAAGAAGATGGAGAAGGAGAAGAAGAAGGATAAGGAGAAGTAGAAGAAGAAAAAGAAGAAGAAGAAGAAGAAGAAGAAGAGGAAGGAGAAGAAGTAGAAGGAGAAGAAAAAGAAGAAGAAGGAGAAGAAGATGGAGAAGAAGAAGAAAAAGAAGAATAAAAAGAAGAAGAAGAAGCTAAAGAAGAAGAAGAAGAAGAGGAAGATGAAGAAGAAAATGAAGAAGAAGAAGGAGGAGGAGAAGAAGAAGAAGAAGAAAAAGAAGATGATGATGATGAGCAAGAAGGGAATAAAGAGAAGAAGAAGGAGAAGAAGGAGAAGAAGAATAAGAAGGAGGAGGTGGAAAAGAAGATGAAGAAAGAGGAGGAGGAGGAGGAGGAGAAGACGAAGGAGAAGATGAAGGAGAAGGAGAGGGGGAAGAAGAAGGAGAAGAAGAAGAAGAAGGAGAAGGAGAAGAAGAAAAAGAAGAAAAGGAGAAGAGGGAAGAAGAAGAAAAAGAAGAAGGAGAAGAAGGAGTAGAAGAAAGAGTAGAAGTAGGAGAAGAAGGAGTAGAAGAAGAAGATGTAGCAAGAGAAGAGGAAGGAGAAGGAGAAGGAGAAGAAGGAGGAGCAGGAGAAGAAGGAGAGAAGAAGAAGAAGAAGAATGAGGAGGAGAAGGAGAAGAAGAAAGAGAAGAGGAAGAAGAAGAAGAAGAAGAAGAAAAAGAAGAAGAAGATGAAGAAGAAGAAGAAGATGTTGAAGAAGAAGAAGAAGAAGAGGAAGAAGAAGAAGAAGAAAAAGAAGTAGAAGGAGAAAGAGAAGGAAGAAGGAGGAGGAGAAGAATAAGATGAACAAGAAGAAGAAGTAGGAGGAGAAGTAGGAGAAGAAGAAGAAGAAGAAGAAGAAGAAGAGGAAGAAGAAGAAGAAGAAGTAGAGGAAGAAGAAGCAGTAGAAGAAGAAGAAGCAAAAGAAGAAGAAGAAAAAGAAGAAGAAGAAGAAGAAGAAGCAGAAGAAGAAAGAAGAAGAAGAAGAAGAAGAAGAAGAATGTGAA
>JAIUJO010001883.1:22500-25000 GCA_023846275.1 Vanilla planifolia
GAAGTGGAAGAAGAAGATGAGGAACAAGAGGAAGAAGGAGAAGGAAGAAGAAGAAGAAGAGAAGATTGAGAAGAAGGAAGAACTATAAGAAGAAGAAGAAGAAGAGGAAGAAGAAAATGATATAGAAGAAGAAGAAGAAGAAGAAGAAGAAGAAGAAGAACTAGAAGGAGAAGAAGAAGAAGGTGAAAAGAGAAGGAGGAGGAGGAGAAGGAGAAGAAGAAGAAGAAGAAGTTGGAGAAGAAGAAGAAGAAGAACAATAATAAGAAGAAGAAGTTGAAAAACAACAACAAGAAGAAGGAATAGAAGACGAAGAAGAAGAAGAAGAAGAAAATAGAAGAAGAAGAAGAAGAAGAAGAAGAAAAAGAAGAAGAAGAAGAAGAGGAAGGAAGAAGAAGGCAAAGAAGAAGTAGTAGAAGAAGAAGAAGAAAAAGAGAAGAGGAAGAAGAAGAAAACGTGGAAGAGGTGGAAGAAGAAGAAGATGATTAAGAAGATTCTAATAAAGAAGAAGAAGAAGAAGAAGAAGAAGAAGAAGAAGCAAAAGAAGAAGTAAAAGAAGAAAAAGTAGTAGAAGAAAAAGAAGTAGAAGAAGAAGAAGAGGAAGAAGAAGAAGAAGAGGAAGAAGAAGAAGAGGTAAATAAAGTAGCAGAAGAAAAGAAACAAAAAGAAGAAGAAGAAGATGAAGTAGAAGAAGAATAATAACAATAAGTAGAAGAAGATTTAGAAGAAGAAGATGAAAAAGATGCAAAAGAAGAAGAAGAAGAGGGAAATAAAGCAAAAGAAGAAAAGGAATGAGAAGAAGAAGAAGATGAAGTAGAAGAAGAACACAACAAAAAGAAGAAGAATAGAAAGAAGTAGAAGTAGAAGAAGAAGAAGAAGAAGAAGAAGAAGAAGTAGAAGAAGAAGTAGAAGAAATAGAAGAATAAGAAGAAGCAAAGAAAGTACAAGAAGAAGAAGAATAAGAAGAAGAAGAAAATGAATAAGAAGGAAAGGAAGAAGGAGAAGAAGAAGAAGAACTAGAAGTAGGAGAAGAAGATGGAGAAGGACAACAAGAAGAGAAAGAAGTAGAAAAAGAAGCAGAAGCAGAAGAAGAAGAAGATGAAGAAGAAAAAGAAGAAGAAGAAGAGGAGGAAGAAGAAGATGAAGAAGAAGAAGAAGTAGGAGAAGAAGAAGGAGAAGAAGAAGAAGAAGTTGATGATGAAGAAAAAGAAGGCGGAGGAGAAGAAGAAGAAGAAGAAGTATATGAGCAAGAAGAAGAACAAGAAGAAGAAAATGAACAAGAAGAAGAAAAAGAAGAAGAAATAAAAAGAAGAAGAAGAAGAGAAGATAAAGAAGAAGAAAAGAAGAGAAGAAGTAGAAAAAGTTTAAATAAGAAATGAAGAAGAACAAGAAGAAGAAGAAGAACAAGGAGGAAAAGAAGAAGAGAAAGAAGAAGTGGAAGAAGAAGAAGAGGAGGAACCAGAAGTAGTGGAATAAGAGGAAGAAGGAGAAGAAAAGAAGAAGAAGAAGAAAAAGAAAAAGAAGATATGAAGAAGAAGAAGAAAGAAGAAGAAGAAGAAGAAGATATGAAGAAGAAGAAGAAAGAAGAAGAAGAAGAAGAAGAAGAAGGAGAGGAAGAAGAAGAAAGTGATGAAGAAGAAGAAGGACGAGGTGGAGGAGGAGGAGGAGGAGAATAAGAAGAAGAAGAAGAGGACGAGGAAGAAGAAGAAGAAGTTAAGGAAGAAGAAGAAGAAGAGAAAGAGGAAGAAGACGAAGATGAAGATGGAGAAGAAGAAGAAGAAGAAGAAAAAGGAGAAGAAGATAATGAAGAAGAAGAAGAAGAAGATGATGATGAAGAAGAAGATGATGATGAAGAAGAAGAAAATGTTGAAGAAGAAGAAGAAAAAGAAGAAGAAGAGTAAGAAGAAAAAAAGAAAAAGAAGACGTAGAAGAAGAAGAAGAAGAAAAATTATAAGAACAACAATAATAAGATCAAGAAGAAGAAGAAGAAGAACAACAACAAGTAGTAGTAGAAGATGAAGAAGAAGAAGAAGATATGAAGAAGAAGATGAAAAAGAAGAAGAAAAAAGAAGAAGAAGCAGAAAAAGAGGAAGTAGTTGAAAAAGAAGAAGAAGAAGAAGAAGAAGATAGGATGATGAAAAAGAAGAAGAAGAAGAACAAGGAGGAGGAGAAGAAGAAGAAGAAAAAGAAGTAGAAATAGGACGAGGTGGAGAAGAAAATGAAGTAGAAGTAGAGGAAGAAGAAGTAGGAGAGCAAGAAGAAGAAGAAGAAGATGATGAAGAAGAAAATGGAGAAGGAGAAGGAGAAGAGGATGAGCAAGAAGAAGGATAAGAAGAAGAAGACATAAAAGAAAAAGAAGAAAAAGAATAAGAAGAAGAAGTAGAAGAGTAGGAAGAAGAAGAAGAAGAAGAAGAAAAACAAAAACAAAAAAAGAAAAACAACATGAAGAAGAGCACAAGGAAGACGAAGAAGAAGAATAAGAAAGAGGAGGAGGAGATAAAGA
>JAIUJO010001883.1:30000-35000 GCA_023846275.1 Vanilla planifolia
ATATGGAAGATAAAGAAAAAGAAGAAGAATATTAATTAGAAGATCAAGAAATAAGAGAAGAAGAAGAAGAAGAAGAAGAAGAGGAAAAAGAGGTAGTAGATGAGGAGGAAGAAGGAGAAGAAGGGGACCTAGAAGAAGAGGGAAAATAGGTAGAAGAAGAAGGAAAAGAAAAAAAAGAAGGAGAAAAAGAACAAGAAGAAGATAAGATAATGAAGAAGAATAAAAAGGGAAAAGAAGTAGAAGAAGAAGAAGGAGAAGAAGAATAAGATGATGACGAAGGACAAGAAGAAGAAGATGATGAAAAGGAGGAAGAAGAAGAAGAAAAAGAAGAAGAAGAAGAAGAAGAAGAAGAACCAAAGAAAAAAGAAGAAGAACAAAAAGGAGAAGAGGAAGAAGAAGAAGATAACGAGAATAAGATGAAGAAGAAGAAGAAGAAGAAGAAGAACAAGAAGAAGAGGAAGAAGGAAAGATCAAGAAGAAAAAGAAGAACAAGAAAGAAGAAGAAGAAAAAGAAGAAGAAGAGGAATAAGAAGAAGAAGAAATAACAGGAACAGGAAAAGAAGATGAAGACGAAGAAGAAAAAGAAAAAAGGAGAAGAAGAAGAAAAAGAAGTAGAAGGATTTGAAGAAGAAAAAGAAGAAGAAAAAGAAGAAAAAGATGATGAAGAAGAAGAAGAGGAAGAAGAAGACGAAGAAGAAGTAGTGGAACTACAAGAAGATCAAGGAGAGAAGGAAGCAGAAGGAAAAAGACAAGAAGAAAATGATGAAGAAGAAGAAGAAGTAGTAGTAGAAGAAGAAGACAGAGAAGAAGAATAAAAAGTCGAAGAAAGTAGAAGAAGATGAAGAAGAAGAAGAAGAAGAAGAAGAAAAAGAATAAGAAAAATAAGAAGAAGAAGGTGAAGAAGACAGAGAAGAAGAAGAAGTAAATGAAGAAGAAGAAGAAGAAGAAGAAGATGATGATGATGATTATGATGAAGAAAAAGTTGAAGAAGAAGAAGAAGAAGAAGAAAAAGAGGAAGAAGAAGAATAAGAAGAAGAAGAAGAAGAGAAGAAGAAGAAATAAAAGAAGAATAAAAAGAAGAAGAGGAAGATGAAAAAGAAGAAGAAAAAGAAGATGAAGAAGATATGAAGAAGAAGACAAAGAAGAAGAAAGACAAGAAGAAGAAGAAGAAGAAGAACAAAAAGAAAAAGAAGAAGATGAATATGGAGAAGAAGAAGAAGAAGAAGAAGGAAAAAGGAAAAGAAGAAGAAGAGGAAGACGAAGAAAAAAAAGAAGAAGAAGAAGACGAAGAAGAAGTTAATTTAGAAGAAGAAGAATAAGAAGAAGAAAAATAAGAAAGAGAAGAAGTAGAGTAATAATAATAATAAAATTAATAATAGCAATAATAATAATAATAACAACAACAATAATAATAATAATAATAATAATAACACGAAGAAGAAGAAGAAGAAGAAGACAAAAAAAGGAGAAGAAGAAGAAGAAGAACAAGAAGAAGAAGAAAAGCAAGATGAAGAAGAAGAGGAACTTGAAGAAGAAGAAGGGGAAGAATGAGCGGGAAAAAAAGAAGTAGTAGTAGTAGTACAGGAAGAAGAAGAAGAAGAAGAAGATAAGATGAAGAAGAAGAAGAAGAAGTAGAGGAAAAAGAAGTAGAAGAAGATAAAGAAGAAGAAGAAGAAGAAGAAAGAGATGAAGAAAAAGGAGAAGAAGAAGGAGAAGAAGAAGAAGAAGTTGAAGAAATAGGAGAAGAAGAAGAAGAAGAAGAAGAAGAAGTGGAGAAAGATGAAGAAGAGGAGGAGGAGGAGGAGGAAGAAGAAGAAGAAGAAGAAGAAGAACAAGGAAAAGAATATTAAGATGAAAAACAACAAGAAGAAGAGGAAAATGAAGAAGAGGAAGAAGATGATGATACGAAGAAGAAGAAGAAGGAAGAAGAAGAAGAAGATGATGATGAACAAGAAGAAGAAAAAGAAGAAGAAGAGGAAGGAATAAGAGAAAGATGAAAAGAAGAAGACAAAGAAGAAGAAGAAGAAGAAGTAGAAGTAGAAGAAGAAGAAGAAAAAGAAAATGAAGTAGAAGAAGAAGAAGAAGACAAGAAGAAGAAGATGAAAAAGAAGAAGAAGAATAAGAAGCAGAAGAAGAGGAATACGAAGAAGAAGAAGAGGAAGAAGAAAAAGATGAAGTAGAAGAAGAACAAATATGAGAAGAAGAAGAACAAATATGAGAAGAAGAAGAAGATGATGAAGAAGAAGAAGAAAAAAAGAGGGACTAGATGAGGAAGAAGAAGAAGAGGAAATTCAAGAAGTGGGCGAAGAGGTAGAAGGAGAAGGAAAAGTAAAAGAGAGGTAGAAGAAGGAGAAAAGAAGAAGAAGAAGAAGAAGAAGAAGAAAAAGATAAGATAACAAAGAAGAAGAAGAAGAAGAGAAAAGAAACAGAAGAAGATAAAGAAGAAGAAGCAGAAGAAGAAAAAGAAGAAGAAGAAGAAAAAGAAGAACAAGAAGGAGAAGAAAAAGATAAAGATGAAAAAGAAGTAGATGAAGAAGAAGATGAAGAAGAAAAATAAGAAGAAAAAGTAGAAAAATAAGAAGTAGGAGAAGAAGGAGTAGGTGAAGAAGAAGAAGAAGAAAAAAAAGAAGAGGAAAAAGAAGAGGAAGAAGAAGAAGAAGAAGAAAAAGAAGGAGAATAAGAAAATGTAGTAGTAGTAGAAGAAGAAAAAGTAATAAAAGAAGAAGAAAAAGAAGATGAAGAAGAAGAAGAAGAAGAAGAAGAAGAAGAAAAAGAAGTAGAAGAAGAAGAAATAGGTGAAGAGGAAGAAAAAGAAAGAGAAGAAGAAAAAGAAGAACCAGAGAAAGTATAAGAGGAAGAAGAAGGAGAAGAGGAAGAAGGAGAAGGAAAAGAAGAAGGAGAAGAAGAAAAAGAAGAAGAATATAAGATGAAGAAGAAGAAGAAGAAGAAGAAGAAGAAGAAGAAGAGAAAGAAGTAGTAGATGTAGAAGAAGAAGAAAGAGAAGAAGAACAACTAGAGGAACAATAAGGGGAAGAAGAAGTATTAGAAGAAGAGGAAGAAGAAGAAGAAAAAGAAGAAGAAGAAGGTGTCGAAAAAGAAGAAGGAGAAGTATAAGATGTAGATGAAGAAGAAAAAGAAGGAGAAGATCAAGAAGAAGAAGGAGAATAAGAAGAAGAAGAAGAAGAAGATGAAAAAGAACTAGCAGATTAAGAAAAACTTGAAGAAGAAGGAGAAGAAGAATAAGAAGAAAAAGAAGAACAAGAAGAAGAAGAAGAAGATGAAGAAGAAGATGAAGAAGATGAAGAAGATGATGAAGAAAAAGATATGAAGAAGAAGAAGAAGAAGAAGCAGGAGAAGAAAGAAGAAGAAGACGAAGAAGAAGAAGAAGTACAAAAAGAATAAGAAGATGAAGAAGAAGGAGAAGAATAGATGTAGAAGTAGTAGAAGAAGAAAGAAGAAGAAGTTGAAGAAGAAGGAGAAGAAGAAGAAGAAGAAGAAGAAGAAATAGGAGGAGTAGGAGGAGAAGAATAAGAAGAAGAAGAAGAAGAAGAAGTTGAAGAGGAAGAGGAAGAAGATGGAGAAGAACAACAAGAAGAAGAAGAATTAGAGGAAGAAGACAAAGAAGAAGAAGATGATGAAGAAAAAGAAGAAGAAAAAGAAGAAGAAGATGATGATGATGATGAACAAGAAGAAAAAGAAGAAGAAGAAGAAGAGGAAGTGGAAGAAGAAGAAGAAGAAGAAAAAATAGAATAGCAAGAACAAGAATAAGAAGATGAAGGACAAGAAGAAGAAGAAGAAGAACAAAAACAAGAAGAGGAGGAAGAAGAAGAAATGGACTAGAAGAAGAAATAGAAGATGAAGAGGAAGAAGAAGATAAGATGAAGAAGAAGAAGAAGAAGATGGAAGAAGTTGAAGAAGAAGAAGAAGAAGATGAAGAAATAGGAGGAAAAGAACAAGAAGATGAAGAAGAAGAAGATGAAAAAGAACAAGAAGGTTAAGAAAAACTTGATGAAGAAGAAGAATAAGAAATAAAAGAAGAACAAGAACAAAAAGAAGGAAATGAAGAAGAAGAAGAAGTAGAAGAAGAAGAAGAAGAAGAAGAGGAAGAAGAAGACGAAGAAGAAGATATGAAGAAGAAGAAGAAGTAGTAGTAGAAGATGTAGGAGAAGAAGGAAGAGGATGAAGAAGAAGTAGAAAAAGAATAAGAAGAAGAAGATAAGATGTAAAAGAAGTAGAAGAAGAAAGTAGATGAAGTAGAAGAAGAAGAAGAAGAAGAAGAAATAAGAGGAGTAGGAGGAGGAGGAGAAGAAGAAGAAGAAGAAGAAGAAGTAAAAGATGAAAGAGAAGAAGTAGTAGAAGAAGAAGAAGAAGAAAAATAATAACAATAATAATAATAATAAGGAGAAGAAGAAGAAGAAAAGGAAGAAGAAGGAGAAGAGGAACTACAAGAAGGTGAAGAAGGGGCAGAAGGAGACGGAAAAGAAGAAGTAGAAGAAGAAGAAGCAAAAGAAGAAGAAAAATTGAAGAGGAAGAAGAAGAAGAAGAAGAAGAAGAAGAAGAAGAAGAAGAAAGAGAAGAAGAAGAACAGAAATAAGGAGGTGAAGAAGAAGAAGAAATAGGAGGAGAAGAAGAAGAAGAAGATGATGATGATGAAGAAGAAGAACATGAAGAAGAAGAGGAAGAGGAAGAAGAAGAAGAAGATATGCAGAAGAAGATGGAAACGAAGAAGAAGAAGAAGAAGAGGAAGAAGAACAAAATAAAATGAAGAAGAAGAAGAAGAAGATGAAGACGAAAGAAGAAAAAGATGATGAAGAAGAAGAAGTAGAAGAAGATGATGATGATGATGATCAAGTAAAAGAAGAAAATGAGGTAGCAATAGTAGAAGAAGAGGAAGAAGATGAAGAACAAAAAAGAAGAAGAATAAGTAGTAAAGTTAGAAGAAGAAGAAAATGAAGGAGAAGATGTAGAAGATAAAGAAAAAGAAGAAGATGAAGATGAAT
>JAIUJO010001883.1:50000-55000 GCA_023846275.1 Vanilla planifolia
AGATGAAACAGGAGAAGGAAACTTAGAAGAAGAAGCAGAAGAAGAAGAAGAAGAAGATACGATGATGAAGAAGAAGAGGAAGTAGTAGAAGAAGGAAGAAGAAGAACAAGAAGAAGAAGAGGAAGAAGATGAAGAAGAAGAAGAAAAAGAATAGGAAGAAGAAGAAGAAAAAGGAAAGGAACTAGAAGAAGAGGAACAATAAGAAGAAGAAGAAAGAAAAGAAGAAGAAGAAGAAAGAAAAGAAGAAGAAGAAGAAGAAGAAGTAGAAGAAGGTAAGAATAAGAAAAAGAAGAAGATGATGTAGAAGGAGAAGAAGAAGAAAGAAAAAGATGAAGAAGAAAAACAAGAAGAAGAAGAACATGAAGAAGAAGAAAGAGAGGAAGAAGAAAAAGAAGAACAATAACAAGATGAAGAGGAGGAAGAAGCAAAAGGAGAAGGAGAAGAGGAAGAGGAAGAAGAAGAAGAAGGAGAGGAAAAAGTTGAATAAGAAGAAGAAGATGAGGAAGATGAAGAAGAAGATCAGAAGAAGAAGTAATAGTAAAAGAAGATGAAGAAGAAAAAGAAGAAGAAGAAGTGGAAGAAGAAGAAGAAGAGGAAGAAGAAAAAGGAGGAGGAGGAGAAGAAGAAGAAGAAGAAGAAGATAAGATGAAGTAGAAGAAGAAGAAAAAGAAGAAGAGAAGAAATAAAAGAAGTAGAAGAAGAAGTAAAAGAAGAAGAAGAAGAAGAAGAGGAAGTTGTGGAAGAAAGAGATGGAAAAGAAGAAGAAGAAGAAGAAAAAGAAGAAGTTGATGATTAAGATTAATAACCATAATAATCATAACAATAATAATAATAAGAAGAAGTAGAGGAAGATGAAGTAGAAGTAGAAGAAGAAGAAGAAGAAGACAAAGAAGATGAAGAAGAAGCGAAAGATGTTGAAGAAGAAGAAGAAAGAAAAGAAGAAGATGAATAAGAATTAGAAGAAGAAAAAAGAAGAAAAACAAGGTGAAGACGACGAAGAAGAAGATGAAATGGCAGAAGAAGAACAAAAAGGAGAAGAAGAAAAAGAAGATGATGAAGAAGAAGAAGAAGACGATGGAAATGAAGAAGAAGAAGATGATGAAAAGTAAGATGAAGTAGTTGAAGAAGAAGAAGAAGAAGAAGAAGAAGAAGAAGAAGAAGAAGAAGTAGAAGAAGAAGGAGAAGAAGATAAACATGAAGAAGAAGAAGAAGATGGATAAGAAGAAGAAGAAGAAGAAAAATTAGTAGTAGTAGTAGAAGAAGAAGAAGTAGACAAAGAAGAAGTAGAGATGTAAGAAGAAGAAGAAGATGATGATGGTGATGATATTTAAGAAGTGGAAGAAGAAGAGCAAGAGGAAGAAGAAGAACAACAGGAAGGAAAATAAGAAGAAGATAAGATGAGGAAGTAAAAGGAGTAGAAGAAGGAGAAAAAGAATAAGGAGTTGTAGAAGAAGTAGAAGAAGAAGAAGGAGAAGAAGGAGGAGGAGAAGAAGAAGAAGAAGTAAAGGAAGATGAAGAAGAAGAAGAAAAGGAAGAAGAAGAAGAAGATGATGATGATGAACAACAAAAAAGAAAACGAAAACAAGAAGAAGATGGTGATGTTGAAATAGAAGTAGAGGAAGAAGAAGAAGAAGAAGGAGGAGAAGAAGAAGAAGAAGAAGAAGAAGAAGAAGAAGTAGATGAAGAAGGAAAAGAAGTAGAAGAAGGAGAGGAAGAAAGAAAAGAAGAAAAAGAAGAAGAAGAAGAATAAGTAGTAATAGTAGTTGTAGTAGAAGAAGAAGAAGAGGAAGAAGAAGAAGAAGAAGAAGAATAAGAAGAAGAAGAAGTTAATGATGATGATGATGAAGAAGAAGAAGAGATGAAGAAGAAGAAGAAGAAGAAGAAGAAGGGGAAGAAAAGCAAGTAGGAGAACAAGAAGACGAAGAAGAAGAAGAAGAACAAAAAGAAGAGGAAGATGAAGAAGAAGAAAAAGAATAGAAAGAAGAAGAAGAAGAAGAAGAAGAAGGAAAGAAACTATAGAAGAGGAAGAATAGGTAGAAGGAGAAGGAAAAGAAGAAGAAGAAAAAGAATAAGAAGAAGTAGAAGAAGTATTAGAAGAAGATAATATTAAGAAAAAGAAGAAGTTGATGAAGAAGGAGAAAGAAAAAATGAAGAAGAAAAAATGGAAGAAGAAGAAGATGAAGAAGAAGAAAGAGAGGAAGAAGAAAAAGAAGAACAAGAATAAGATGAAGAGGAAGAAGAAGAAGAAGAAAAAGAAGAAGGAGAAGAAGAACGAGAAGAAGGTGAGGGTGAAGATGAAGAAGAAGTAGAAGAAGGGCAAGAAGAAGTAAAAAAAATAAGAAGAAGGAGAAGTAGAAGGAGGAGAAGAAGAAGTAATAGTAAAAGAAGAAAAAGAAGTAGTAGTAGTAGAAAAAGAAGTAGAAGAAGAAGAAGAAGTTGAAGAAGAAGAAGAAGAAGGAGAAGAAGAAGAAGAAGAGGAAGATAACATGAATAAGATGAATAAGAAAAAAAGATGAAGAAAGAAGAAGAAAAAGAAAAAGAAGAAGAAGACGATGAAGAAGAGAAGAAATAGAAGAAGTAGAAGAAGAAGACGCAAAAGCAGCAGAAGAAGAAGAAGAAGAAGAAATAGAAGAAGTTGAAGTAGAGGAAGAAGAGGAAGAGGAATCAGAAGTAGAGGAAGAAGAGGAAGAAAGAGAAGGAAAAGAAGAAGAAGAAGAAGAAGAAGAAGAAAAAGAAGAAGATAAGATGAAGAAAAAGATAAAGAAGAAGCAGAAGAAGAAGAAGAAGAAGAAGAAAGAAAAACAACAAGAGGGAAAAGTAGTAGAAGAGAATGAAGGAGTAGAAGAAGAAGAAGAAGAAGGAGAATAAGAAGCATAGGAAGAAGAACATGGAGAAGGAGAAGAAGAAGGAGAAACGAAAGAAGAAGAAGAATAAGAGGAAGAAGAAGAAGAAAGAAAGATGAAAAAGAAGGCGAAGAGGATGAAGAAGAAGAAGTAGTTGTAGTAGTTGTGGTAGAAGAAGAAAAGAACAAGAACAAGAAGAAGAAATAGAAGAAGAAGAAGAAGATGATGATGATGATGATGAAGATTAATAATAATAAAGTTAATAATAGTAATAATAGTAGGGAGTAGAAGAAGTAGTGGAAGTAGAAGTAGAAGAAGAAGAAGACGAAGAAGATGAAGAAGAAGAAGAAGTTGAAGAAGAAGAAGAAATAGAAGAAGAAGAAAAAATAGAAGAAGAATAAGAAGAAGAAGAGGAAGGAAAACAAAGAAAAGAAGAAGAAGAAGAATTAGAAGAAGAAGATAGAAGAAAAAGAAGATGAACAAGAAGACGACGAAGAAGAAGATGAAATAACAGAAGAAGAGGAAGAGGAAAAAAGATGAAGAAAAAGAAAAGTTGGAGAAGAAGAAGAAGAAGAAGAAAGAGAAAAAGAAGAAAGGGAAGAAGAAAATGAAGATGGAGAAGAAGAAGAAGAAGACGATGGAGATGAAGAAGAAGAAGATGATGAAAAGCAAAATGAAGTAGATGAAGAAGAAGAAGAAGAAGAAGAAATAGAAGAAGAAGAAGTAGAAGTAGAAGAAGAAGAAGAAAAAAAAAAGAAGACAAAGAAGAAGAAGTAGATGTAGAAGAAGAAGAAGAAGAAGAAGAAGAAGATGACGACGATGATGATGATGATGATAATATTGAAGAAGAGGAAGAAGAAGAAGAAGACAAAGAATAAGAACAATAAGAGGAAAAACAACAAGAAGATGAAGAAGAAGTAGAAGTAGAAGAAGAAGAAGAAGAAGAAGAAATAGGAGAAGAACAAGAGGAAGAATATGAAGAAGAAGAGGAGAAAGAAAAAGAAAAATAAGTAGAAGAACAAAAAGAGAAGAAGAGGAAGACAAAGAGGAAGATGATAAAATAAAGAAGAAGAAGAAGAAGAACAAAAAAAAGGAGTAGAAGAAGAGGAAGAAGAAGAAGGAGAAGAAGTTGAAGAAGTTGAAAAAGAAGAAGAAGAAGATTTAGAAGGAGAAGAAGAAAGAGAAAAAGAAGAAGAAGAAGACGAAGAAGGTGAAGAAGAATAAGATGATGATGATGAAGAATAAGAAGTAGAAGGAAAAGATGAAGTAGAGGAAGGAGAAGAAGAAAAAGAAGATGAAGAAAAAGATAAGATGAAGAAGAAGAAGAAGGAAGAAGAAGAAAAAAAAGAAGAGGGAGAATAAGAAAATGAAGAAGGAGAAGACGAATAAGAAGAAGAAGAAGAAGGAGTAGAGGAAGGACAAGAAGGAGTTATAGAAGAAGAAGTAGAAGTTGAAGAAGAGGAAGGGGAAGGAGAAGAAGAAGAAGAAGAAGAAGAAGAAGAAGAAGGCGAAGAGGAAGAAGAAGAAAAAGAAAAAGAAATAGAAGAAGAAGAATAAGAAGAAGAACTAGAAAAAGAAGAAGAAGAAGATGATGAACAACTAAAACAAAAAGAAGAAGAAGTTGGTGATAATGAAAAAGAAGTAGAATAAGAAGAAGATGAAGAAGAAGGAGAAGAAGATGAAGAAGAAGAAGAAGAAGAAGTAGAAGAACAAAAAAGAGAAGAAGAAGAAGGAGGGAAAGTAGTAATAGTGGAAGAAGAGGAAGAAGAAGAAGAAGAAGAAGTGGATAATGATGAAGAAGAAGAAGAAGAAGTAGAAGAAGAAGAAGAAGAAGAAGAAGAGGAAGTAGAAGAACAAGAAAAAGAAAAAGAAGAAGAAGAAAAAGAAAAAGAAGAAGATGAAGAAGAAGAAGAAGAAGCAGTAGAAGAAGAAGAAATAAGAGATAATGAAGAAGAAGAAGAGGACGAGGAAGAAGAAAGAAAAGAAGAAGAAGAAGAACAAGAAGAAGTAGATGTTTAAGATGAAGAAGAAGAAGAAGAAGAAAAAAATGATGATGAAGTAGATGAAATAGAACAAAATAATGAAAAAGAAGTAGAAGAAGAAGAAGAAGGAGAAGAAGAAGATGATGATGAAGATGAAGAAGAAAAAAAAGAAGAA
>JAIUJO010001563.1:12500-20000 GCA_023846275.1 Vanilla planifolia
AAGAAGAAGAATAAGAAGAAGAAGGAGAACAAGAAGAGGAAGAAGAAAAAGTAGGAGACAAAGAAGAAGGTGAAGAATAAGAAGATGATGGTGAGGAAGAAGAAGAAGAAGAAGTATAAAAATAAAAAGAAAAAGAAGAAAAAGAAGAAGGACAAGAAGAAGAAGAAGAAGACGAAGATGATGAGGAAGAAGAAGATGACGATGATGTTGATAAAGAAGGAGAAGAATAATAAGAAGAAGAAGAAGAAGCAAAAGAAGAAGATGAAGATGAAGAAGAAGATCAAGTAGATAATGAAGTGGATGTGGAAAAAGATGAAGAAGTAGAATAAGACAAAAATGAAGAAGAAGAAGAAGAGGAAGAAGAAAAAGAAGAAGAAGAACAAAAAAAGAACAATAAGAAAAAGAAGGGGAAGATGATGAAGAAGAAGAAAAATAATAATAATAATAAGAAGAAGAAGAAGTAAAAGGAAGAAGATGAAGTAGTATTAGTAGTAGTCATAAAAGAAGAAGAATAAGAAGAAGAAGAAGAAAAAGAAGAAGAATAATAAGAAGAAGAACAAGTGGATGAGAAAGAAGAAGAACAACAAGTAGAAGAAGAAGGAGAACAAGCAGAAAAAGAAGAAGAAGAATAATAATAAGAAGAATAAGAATAAGAAGAAGAAGAAGAAGAAGAAGAAGAAGAAGATTAGGAAGAAGAAGAAGAAGAAGAAGAAGAAGAAGAAGAAGAAGAAGAAGAAGAAGAAGAAGAAGAGTAAGAAGAAGAAGAAGAAGAAGAAGAGGAAGAATAAAAAGAAGAAGAAGATGATGATGATGATGATGATGAGGAAGAAGAAGAAGAAGAAGAAGGAGATGATGAAAGAGAAGAATAAGAAGAAGAATAACAAGAAAGAGGAGAGGAGGAAGAAGAAGAAGACAAGAAGAAGAAGTACAAGAAGAAGATGAGGTTGAAGAAGAAGAAGAAAAAGAAGAAGAAGATGATGAAGAAGGACAAGAAAAACACGAAGAAGAACAAGAGGAAGAACAATGAGAAGAAGAAGAAAGAGTAGAAGAAGTTAGAGGAAGAAGACAAAGAAGTGGTAGAAGAAGTTAGAGCAAAAAAAAAGATAAGGAAGAAGAAGAAGAAGAGGAAGAAGTGGTAGAAGAAGAGGAAAAGGCAAAGAAAAAGAGGAAGAGGAAGAAGAAGAAGAAGAAGAAGAAGAAGGAGAAGGAGGAGGAGAAGAAGAAGAAGAAGAAGAAGAAGGAGAAGAAGAAGAAGAAGAAGAAGATTAAGATGTAAGAGAAGAAGAAGATTAAGATGTAAGAGAAGAAGAAGAAGTATAAGAAGAATAATATGAGGATGAAGACGATGGAGAAGTAGAAAAAGAAAGAGGAGAAGAAGAAGAAGAAGAAGAAGAAGAAGAAGAAGAAGAAGATGTGAAGAAGAAGAAGAGGATGAAGGAAAACTAGCAGAAGAAGAAGAATAAAAAGAAGAAGAAGAACAACAAGTGGAGGAGAAGGAATAGGAAGAGAAGAAGAAGAAGAATATGATAAAGGACAAGAAGAAGAAGAAGAAGAAAAAGTTGAAGAAGAAGAAGAATAAGAAGAACAACAACAAGAACAAGAAAAAGATGGAGAACAAGAAGAGGAAGAAGAAGAAGATGGTGACGAAGAAGAAGAAGAAGAAGAACAAGAAGAAGAAGAAGCAAGAGGAAGAAGAAGAAGGTGAGGAAGAAGAAGAAGAAGAAGTAAAAGAAGACGAAGGAGAAGAAGAAGAAGAATAAATAGGAGAAGAAGAAGAAGAGCGAGAAGAAGAAGAAATAGAAGAAAAATAAGAAGAAGAAGAAGAACAAGATGATGATGAAGAAGATGACGACGATGATTACGATGATGATTATGAAGAAGGAGAAGATGAAGAAGTAAAAGATGAAGAAGAAGAAGAAGAAGAAGAAATAGATGGAGAAGAAGAAGAAGAAGAAAAAGATGAGGAAGAGGAAGAAGAAGTGGAAGAAGAAGATGAAGAAGAAGAACAAGAAGTAGAAGAAGAAGATGATGATGATGATAAAGAAGATGTAAGAGGAAGAAGAAGAAGAAGAACAAAAAGAATAATAAAAATAATAATAATAATAATAATAATAATAATCATAATAATAAGTAGATGAAGAAGAAGAAGAAGAAGAAGAAGAAGAATAATAATAATAATAATAATAAGAAGAAGAAGAAGTAAGATGTATAAGAAGAAGGAGAAGAAGAAGGAGAAGAAGAGGAAGAAGAAGAAGAAGAGGAAGAAGAAGAAGAAGAAGTGGAAGAAGAAGAAGAGGAAGAAGAAGAGGAAGAAGAAGAAGAAGAAGAAGATTTAGAAGAAGGAGAAGAAGGAGAAGAAGAAGAAGAAGAAAAAGAAAAAGAAAAAGAAAAGCAGTAGTAAAAGAAGAAGAGGAGGAAAAAGAAGATGAACAAGAAGTAGGAGAAGAAGAAGAAGAGGGAGAAAAAGAAGAAGTGGAAGATGAAGAAGTAGAAGAAGTAGAAGAAGTAGTTTAAGATGAAGAAGAAGGAGAAGCAGAAGAAGATGAAGATGTAGAAGATGTAGAAGTATTAGTATTCGAAGAAGAAGTTGAAGAAAAAAATGAAATAGAAGATGAAGTGGAAGAAGAACAAGAAGAAGAAGATGATGATGAAGAAGAAGAAGAAGTACAGTTGTAGAAGAAGAAGACGAAGAAGAAGAAGAAGAAGAAGAAGAAGAAAAGGAAGAAGAAGAAGAAGAGTAAGATGAAGATGAAGAAGAAGAAGAATAAGAGGAAGAAAATGAAGAAAAATAGGAAGAAGTAATAAAAAAAGATGAGGAAGAAGAAGACATAGAAGAAGAACAAGAATAAAAAGAAGAGAAAGAAGAAGAGGAAGAAGAAGAAGAAGAAGGTGAAGAAGTAGAAGAAGAAGGTGAAGAAGAAGAAGAAGAAGAAGTGGAAGTAGAAGTAGTAGAAGAAGATGAAGAAAAAGAAGAAGTAGAAGTAGAAGAAGAAGAAGAGGAAGAAGATGATGAAGAAGTAGAAGTCGAAGAGGAAGAAGATGAAGGAGAAGAATAAGTAGAAGAAGAAGAGGAGGAGGAAGAGGAAGAATAAGAAATCGAAGAAGGTGGATGACAATAGGAAGATGATGAAGAGGAAGAAGAAGAAAAGGAGGAAAAAGAGGAATAATAATAATAACAATAATAATAATAATAATAATAATAATAATAATAGTAATAATGATGATAATAAGATCAAGAAGAAAGAGAAAAGGAAGAAAAAGAGAAGAATAAGAAGAAGAAGAAGAAGAGGAGGAAGAAGAAGAAGGCGAAGAAGAAGGTGAGAAAGAAGAAGAAGAAGAATAAGAGGAAAAAGAAGAAGAAGAAAATGGAGAAGTAAATGAAGAATAGAAGGAGGAAGAAGAAGAACAAGAGAAGAAGAGGGAGAAGAAGAGGAAGAAGAGGAAGAATGAGAAGAAGAAAAAGAAGAAGCAGGAGAAGAAAAGGAAGATGAGGAAAAAGGCACAAAGAAGGAGAAGAAGATTATGAAGTAGAAGAGGAAAAAGACAACGAAGAGAACAAGAAAAAGTGAAAGAAGAGAAAGAAGAAGAGGAAAAGAAGAAGAGGAAGAAGAAGAGGAGGGAGAAGAAGAAGAAGAAGAAGAAGAAGAAGAAGAAGAAGAAGAAGTGGAAGAAGGAGAAAGGAATAAGTAAAAGAAGAAGAAGAAGAAGTAAAAAAAAAGTAGTAGTGGTAGTAGGAGAAGAAGAAGATGTGGAAGAAGTAATACAAGAAGAAGAAGAGGAAGAAGAAAGACAAATAGGAAGTAGAAGAAGAGGAAGAACAATAATAAGAACTAAAAGATGAAGAAGACATAAGAGAAAATGGAGAAGAAGAAAAGAAAAGAAGAAGAAAAAAATAGGAAGAAGAAGCTGAAGAAGAAGAAGAAGAAGAAGTAGAAGTAGAAGAAGAAGAAGTAGATGAAGAAGAAGAAGAATAACAAGAAGAGAAGAAGAAGAAGAAGAAAAAGAAGAGGAAGAGGAAGAAGATGAAGAAGAAGAAGAAGAAGAAGAAGAGGAAGAAGAAGAAGATGAAGTCAAAGAAGAAGAAGATGTGAAAAAGAGAAGATGCAAAAGAAGAAGGAAAAGAAGAGGAGGAAGATTGCAAAGAAGAAGAAGAATAGGAAGATGAGGGGAATAAGATGAAGAAGAAGAAGAAGATGAGGAAGAAGAAGAAAAAGAGGAAGAAGGAGAAGCAAAAAGAAGATAAGGATGAAGAAAAAGATGAAGAAGAAGAGGAAGATGAGGAAGAAGAAGAACAAGAGGAACAAGAAAGACAAGAAGAAGAGGAAGAAGAAGAGGAAGAGGAAGAGGAAGAAGAAGAATAGGAAGAAGAAGAAAGGGATGAAGAGGAAGAAGAGGAAGAAGAGGCAGAAAAAGTGGTAGAAGTAGAAGGAGAATTTGAAGAAAAAGAAAAAGTGAAAGACGAAGAATGAGCAAAAGCAGGTAAAGAAGTAGAAGAAGAGCAGGAAGAAGAAGAAGAAAAGAAAAAAAAGAAGATGGGTTATAGATTAGGGAGGGTGTGCTTAGAGAGTTTAGATTAGGTATCAGAGATTAGAGATTAAGGATGTAGGGATTCGTGATTAAGGATTTGGGATTGGGGATTACGAATTATGTATTAAGTACTAATGATTAGAAATTAGGAATTAATGATTCTAAATTATGTATTAGTGATTAGGGTTAAGGTTTAAGGATTAGTGTTTAAGTACTAAGGAATATGTATTAGGAAATATGATTTATGAATTAGTGATTAAGAATAAAGGATTAGGGATTAATGATTAAGGGATTCAGGTTTAGGGATTAAGCATTAGGGTTATGGTTTAGGGATCAAGAGTTTAAGAGTTAGGGATTAAGGATTCAAGATTAAAGATTAGAGATTTAGGATTAGGGATTAGAGATTAGGGATTAAGGATAAGGGATTAAAGATTAAGGATTAGAGATTAAGGATTAGAATTAAGGGATTAGTCCTTAAAGATTAGTGATTAAGGCTTAGGGATTAAAGATGAATAACTAAAGATTAAGAATTAAGGCTTAAGAATTTGGGATTAGTAATTAGAAAAGAAGAATAAGAAGTAAAAGGACGAGTAGTAGTAGGAGAAGAAGTAGAAGAACTACAAAAAGTAGTAGAAGAAGAAGAACGAGAATTAGAAGAAGATGAAAAAGAAGAAGAAGAAGATGGAGGAGGTGGAGATGAAGAAGAAGAAGAAGAAGAAGAAGAGGAGGAGGAGGAGGAAGAAGAAAGAGAAGAAGAACAAGAAGGACAAACAGAGGAAGATGAAGAAGATGATGATGAAGAAGAAGAAGAAGAAGATGAAGAAGAAGAAGAAAAAGAAGATGAAGCAGAAGAAGAAGTGAAGAAGAAGATGAAGAAGAAAAGGAAGAAGAAGAAAAAGATGAAGAAGAGGAACAAGAAGAAGAGGAAGTATAAGAAGAGAAAGGAGAAAAAGTAATAGAAGAACAAGAAGACAAAGAAGAGGTAGAGAAAGGAGAAGAGGAAGAAGAAGAAGAAGAAGAGAAGAAAGATGAGGAAGAATAGGAGAAAGAAGCTGAAGAAGATGAGGAAAAAAGGAGAAGAAGAAGAGGAAGAAGAAGAAGAATAAAAAATGGAAGAAGAAGAGGACGAAGTAGAAGAAAAGGAAGAAAAAAGGAAGAAGAAGAAGAAGAGGAACAATAAGAAGTGGAAGAAGAAGAAGAAGAAGACGAAGAAGAAAATGAAAACGAAGAGCAACAGGAAGAAGAAAAAGATGAATAATTAGATGATGAAGAAGAAGAAGAAGATGATGAAGAAGAAAGAAGAAGAAGAGGTAGAAGTGGAAGAGGAAGGGCTAGGAGGAGAAGAAGAAAAGGATGAAAGAAAAAAGGAAAAGAAGAACAAGAGGAAGAAGACAAAGAAGAAGTAGAAGAAGAAGAATAAGATGAAGAAGAAGAAGAAGAAAAGAAGAAGAAGAAGGAGAAGAAGAGGAAGAAGATGACAAAGAAGAACGAGTAGAAGGAGAAGAGGAAAAACAAGTAGAAGACGAAGAAGACAAAGATGAAGTAGTAGAAGAAGTTGAAGAAGAATAGGAAGAAGAAGAAGAAGAAAAAGAAGAGGGAGAACAAGAAGAAGACGAAGAGGAAGAAGAGGATGAACAAGAAGAAGAGGAGGAGGAAGAAGAAGAAGAGGAAGAAGAAGGAAAAGAAGAAAAAGAAAATGAAGAAGAAGAAGAAGAAGATGAAGGAAAAAGAAGAAGAATAATAATAAGAAGAGGTACAAGAAGAAGAAGAAGAAGAAGAAGAAAAAGAAGCAGAAGAAGAAGAAGAAGAAGAAGACGAAGAGAATGATGCTGAAGAAGATGAAGAAGAAGAAGAAGAAGAGGAGGAGGAGGAATAGGATAAGGACAAAGAAGTAAAAGAAGAAGAAATAGAAAAAGGGGAAGAAGAAGAAGAAGAAGAATCAGAAGGAGAAGGTGAGGAAGATGAAGAAGATGAAGAAGAAGAAGAAGATGATGATGATGAAGAAGAAGAAGAGGAGGAGGAGGAGGAAGAAGAAGAAGATAGAGTAGAAGAAGAAGGAGAAAAATAATAAGTGAAAGAAGAAGAAGAAGAAGAAGAAGGGGAAGATGCGGAAGAAAACGAAGAAGAGGAACAAGAAGAACAAGAAGATGAGGATGAAGAAGAAGAAATAGAGGAAGGAGAAGAATAAAAAGAAGAGGAAGATGAAGAAGAAGAAAAATAAGAAGAAGAGAAAGAAGAAGAAGAGAAGAAGAGGAAGATGAAGAGGAAGATGAAGAACAGGAAGTAGAAGAAGAAAAAGACGAAGAGAAAGGTGATGAAGAAGAAGAAGAAGAAGAACAAGATGAAGACGAAGAAGAAGAAGTAGAAGAAAAGATTAAAAAGAGGAGGAGGAAGAAGAAGAAGAAGAGGAAGAAGAGGTATAAGAAGAAGGAGAAGAGGAATAAGAAGAAGAAGAAGAAGAAGGTAAGGAAGGTGACGAAGAAGAGGAGAAAGAAGAACAAGAAGTTGAGGAAGAAAGGGAAGTAGAGGAAGAAGAAGAAGAAGAAGAAGAAGTGGAATAAGAACAGGAAGAAGTAGAAAAGAGGAGGAAGTAGAGGAAGAAGAAGAAGAAGAGGAACAATAAGAAGAGGAAGAAAGAGAAGAAGAAAAAAGAAGAAGAAGAAGAAGAAGAAGTATTAAAATATGAATAAGGATGAGAATAAGCATAAGGAGAAGAAGAAGAAGAAAAAGAAAAAAAAGAAGAATAAGAAGAAGAAGAAGAAGAAAAAGAACAATTAGAAGAAGAGGAAGAAGAAGAAGAAGTGAAATAAGGAGAAAATGTAGAAGAAGAAGAAGGAGAAGGAGAATAGTAAGAAGAAAAAGAAGAGGGGAAAGGAGTACCATATGAAGGAGAAGAAGAAGAAGAAGAATAAGAAGTAGTAGTAGAAAAAGAAGAAGAAGAAGAAGAAGAAGAAGAAGAAGAAGAAGAAGAAG
>JAIUJO010001563.1:27500-40000 GCA_023846275.1 Vanilla planifolia
ATGCAAAGACCAAGGCATATTGCTAGAGATTGCCCAAACTTTTTAGAATTTAAAATTGTCACGGTTTCAACTATCGGAGATAGAACAAGAAGTGGAAGAGGAAGAAGAAGAAGAAGAAGAAGAAGAAGAAGAAGGGGAAGTAGAAGAAGAAGAAGAAGAAGAAGAAGTAGGAGAAGAAGAATTTGAAGAAGAAGAAGAAGACAGAAAAAGAAGAAGAATAATAAGAAGAAGAGGAAGAAATAGAAGAAGAAGAAGAAGAATGCAACGAAGAAGAGGAAGAAGAACAAGAAGAAGAAGAAGACAATGAACAAAAAGAGGAAGATGGAGAATTCAAAGAAGTTTAAGAAAGAAGTAAAAGTAGAAGAAGAAGATGAAGATGAAAAAGAAGAAGAAGAAGAAGAAGAAGAAGAAGGAGAAGAAGAAGAAGAAGAAGAATGAGGAGAAGAAGAAGTAGAAGAAGAAGAAGGAGAATAAGAGAAAGAAGAAGAAGAATGAGAAGAAGAAGAAGAAGAGGAAGACAAAGAAGAAGAAGATGAATATGAAGAAGATGAAGATGAAGAAGTGGAGGAATAAGAAGAAGAAGAAGAATAAATAGAAGAAGAAAATGAAGAAGAAGAAGAAAAATGAAGAAGAAGAAGAAGAAGATGAAGAAGATGAAGAAGACGAAGAAGAAGAAGTAGCAGAAGTAGAAGAAGAAGAAGAAGAAGAAGTTGTAGAAGAAAAAGAACAAGGAGAGAAGAAGAAGAAGAACAAGGAGAGAAGAAGAAGAAGAAAGAGAAGCAATAGAAGAAAAAGGAAAAAAAGAAGAAGACGAAGACGAAAAAGACAAAGAAGAAGTAAACAAAGAAGAAGAATATGATGAAGAAGAAGAAGAGAAATAAAAAGAAGAAAAAGAAGTGGAGAAGAAGAAGAAGAAGAAGTAGATAAAGAAGTGGAAGAAGAAGAAGAGGAAGATGAAGAAAAAGAAGTAGAAGAAGAAGTAGTTGAAGAAGAAGGAGAACAAAAAGAAGAAGAAGAAGAAGAAGAAGAAGAGGGGAGGAAGAGACGAAGAAGAAGAAGATGAAGAAGAAGAAGAACTAGAAGGGGAAGAAGAAGAAGAAGAAGAAGAAGGACAAGACAAAGAAAAAGCAGATCAAGAGGAAAAAGATGATGAAGAAGAAGATGATTATGAAGAAGAATACAAAGAAGAAGAAGTAAAGGAAAAAGAAGAAGAAAAAGATGAAAAAGAACAAGAAGAAGTAGGAGAGGATGTAGAAGTAAGAGTTGAAGAAGAAGAAGAAGGAGAAGAAGAAGAAGAATAGGAGGAGGAGAATGAAGAAGAACAACAGGAAGAATAAGAATTAAAATAAAAAGAACAAGAAGAAGGAGAACAAGAAGAACAAGGTGAATAAGAATAAGAAAAAGAAGAACAAGTTGAGGAAGAAAAAGAAGAAGACGAAGAAGAAAAAGAAGAAGAAGCAGAAGAAGAAGAAGAAGAAGAAGAAAAAGGCGAAGGAGAAAAATAAGAAGAAATAGAAGAAGAAAAAGATGAAGAAGAAGAAGAGGAAGAGAAGGAAGAAGCGGAAGAAGAAGAAGAAGAAGAAGAAGAAGAATAAGAACAAGAACAAGAAGAACAAGACAAAGAAAAGAATGAACAGCAAGAATAAGTACACAAACAAGAAGAAGAAGAAGATGAAGAAGAAGAGAAGAAGAAGAAGAAGAAGAAGAAGAAGAATAAGGAGGAGAAGAAGAAGAAGAAGTAGAAGAATTAGAAGAAGAAGTAGATGAAGAAGTAGAAGAAGATAACGAAGACGAAGAGGATTAAGAAGAAGAATAAGAAGGAGAAGAAGAAGTAGAAGATGATGATGATGAAGAAGAAGAAAAATAAGAAGAAGAATAAGAGGAAGAAAAAGAAAAAGAGGAAGAAGTCAAAGAAGAAGATGCAAAGAAGATGAAGAAGATGATGAAGAAGAAAAAGAAGAAGAAGAAGACAGAGAAGAAGTAGAAGTGAAGAAGTGGGAGAAGAAGAAGAGTAAGAAGAAGAAGAAGAAGAAGAAGAAGAAAGAGAAGAAGAAGAATAAGATGAAGAAGATGAAGAAGAAGGGAAAGAGATGTAGAAGAAGAACATGATAAAAAGGAAGTAGAGAAGAGGAAGAAGCAGAAGAAGAAGAAGAAGAAGAAGAAGAAGAAGAAGAAGAACAAGAAGAAGAAGAATAAGAATATGTAGTAGAAGAATAAGAAGAAGAAGAAGAAGAAGAAGAGAAAGAACAAGAAAAAGAGAATGAAGAAGGAGAAGAAAAAGAAAAAGAAGAAGAATCTAAAGAAGAAGAAGATGATGAAGAAGAAGTGGAAGAAGAAGAGGAAGAAGAAGAAATAGAAGTTGAAGAAGAAGAAGAAGAAGGAAAAGGAGAAGAAGAAGATGAAGAAAAAGAAGAAGATGGAGAAGAAGAAGACGTAGAAGAAGAAGAGGAGGAGGAGGAAGGAGGAGAAGAAGATGATGATGATGATGAAGAAAATGACCAAGAACAAAAAAAAGATGAGAAGAAGATGAAGAAGAAGAAGAAGAGGAAGAAGAAGAAGATGAAGAAGAAGAAGAAGAAGAAGGGTAGACAAAGAAGAGGAAGAAGAGTAGTGGAAGAAGAAGAAGAAGAAGAAGTTGCAGAAGTTGAAGCAGAAGAAAAAAGAAGAAGCAGACGTAGAAGAAGAAGAAGAAGAAGAAGGAGAACGAGGAAAAGTAGGAGAAGAAAGAGAAGAAGAAGAAGAAGAAGAAGAAGAAGAGGAAGATGACCATGATGCTGATGAAGAAGAAGAAGACAAAGAAGAACATGAAGAAGAAGTAGGTGCAGAATTCGAAGAAGAAGAAGAAGAAGAAGAAGAAGAAGAAGAGGAAGAACAATAAGAAGAAGAAGACAGAGAAGAGGAGAAAGAAGAAGATGAAGAAGCCGAATAATTTGAAGAAGAAGAAGAAGATGATGATAAGGAGGAAGAAGAAGAAGGAGAAGAAAAATGAGATGAAGAAGAAGAAAAGAAGGAGAAGAAGAAGAAGACGAAGAAGAAGAAGAAGAAGAAGAAGAAAAAGTAGACGAAGAAGAAGATGACAAAGATTAACAAGATGAAGACGAAGAAGTGGAAGATGAAGAAGTCGAAGAAGAAGAAGAGGAAAAGGAAAAAGAAGATGAACGAGAAGAAGTAGAAGAAGAAGAAGATGATGATGATGAAGAAGAATAAGAAGAAGAAGAAGAAAAAAAAGAAGAAGAGGAAGTTGTAGAAGAAGTAGAATAAGATGAAGAAGATGAAGAAGTTGAAGGGGAAGAAGAGAAAGACGAAGAAAAAAAGAAGGACGTAGAAGAAGAAGAACAACAAAATGACAAAAAAGAAAAAGACGAAGGAGAAGAGGATGAAGAAGAAGAAGACGAAGAAGAAGAGGTAGAAGAAGAAGAAGAAAAAGAAGCAAAGAAGAAGTAGAAGATGACGAAGAAGTGGAGCAGAAGAAGAAGAAGAAGAACAAAAGAAGAAGATGAAGTAGAGGAAGAGGAAGAAGTAGAAGAAGAACTAGACAGAGAAGAATAGATTAAGGAGAAGAAGACAGATAAGCAAAAAAAGAAGAAGAGAAAGAATAAGAGAGTAAAAAGTAGGAGAAGAAGAAGGACAAGGCGAAGAAAAAGAGGATGAAGAGGAAGATGAAGAAGCAAATGACGAAGAAGAAGAAGATGAAGAAGAAGAAGAAGTCGAAGAAGAAGTAGAAGAAAAAGAAGAAGAAGAAGAAGAAGATGAAGAAGAAGAAGAAGAAGAAGAAGTAGAAGGAGTAGAAGAACAAGATGAAGATGAAGAAGAAGTCGAAGAGGAAGGATAACAAGGAAAAGAAGAAGAAGATGAAGATAAAAAAAGTTGATGAAGAAGAAGAATGAGAAGAAGAAGAAGAAGAAGAAGAAGAGTAAGAAGAAGAATAAGAAGATGATGAAGGCAAAGAGGATGAAGAAGAAGAAGAAAAAGAAGACAAAAAAGAGGAAGAAGAAGAAAAAGATGATGATAATGAAGATTAATAATAATAATAAGAAGAAGAAGATGAAAAAGAAGAAGTAGATGAAGAAAAAGAAGAAGGAGAAGAAGAGGAAGAAGAAGAAGAACATGAAGAGGAAGAAGTGGAACAAGATGAAGAAGAACAAGATGAAGAAGAAGAAGAAGTAGAAGAGGAAGAAGAGGAAGAAGAAGATGATGAAGAAGAAGAATAAGAAGACGAACAGGAAGAAGGGAAGAAAAAGAAGACAAAGAAAAAGAAGAAGAAGAAGAAGACGAGGAAGAGGAACAAGAAGAATGGGAAGAAGAAGAAGAAGAAGAAGAAGAAGGTACACGAAGAAGAAGAAGACGAAGAAGACGAAGAAGAAAAAGAGGAAGAGGAAGAAGAACATGAAGAAGAAGATAAAGAAGAAAAAAAGAAGATGAACGAGAAGAAAAACAAAAAGAAAATGAAGTAGAAGATTAAGAAGAAGAAGAAGAAGACTAAGAAGAAAAAAAAGAAGAATGCGAGGAAGAATGTGGAGTAGAAGAAGAAGTAGATGAAGAAGAAGATGAAGAAGAAGAAGAAGTAGAAGAAGAAGAAGAAGAAAGAGGAAGAAGAAGAGAAAGAAGAAGAAGAAAAATAAGAAGAGGAAAAAGAAGAGAAAGATGAAGTAGAAGAAGGTTAAGAAGAAGAAGAAGACAAGATGACGAAGAGGAAGAAGAACAAGAATATGAAGTAGAAGAAGAAAAAGAAAAAGAAGAATAAGATTAAGAAGAAGAAGAAGAGGAAGAAGAAGCAGAAGATGTATAAGAAGAAGAAGATGACGAAAAAGAAGAAGAAGAAGAAGAAGAAAATTTTTATGAGGGAGAAGAAGCAGAAGTAGAAGAAGAAGAAAAAGAAGAAGATGACAAAGAACATGAAGAAGAAAAAGTAAAAGAAGAAGAAGTAGAAGAAGACGGAGCAGAAGCGACGAAGAAGAAAATGATGAAGAAGCAGAAGAACCAGAATTGGAATAATATTAATAATAAGAATAATAAGATAAAGAAGAAAAAAAAGGACAAGACAAAGAAAAAGTGGATGAAGAAGCCAAAGACAAAGAAGAAGAAGATGAAGAAGAAGAAGATGATGAAGAAGAAGAAGCAGGAGAAAAAGAAGAAGAAGAAGAAGAAGAAAATGAAGAAGAAGAAGACATAAAAGAGGAAAAAGTAGGAATAGAAGAAGAATAAGAAGGATAAGAAGGAGAAGAGGAGGTGGAAGTAGAAGAAGAACAAGTAGAATAAGAATTAGAATAATAAGAAGAAGAAGAAGAAAAAGAAGGATGACAATGAGAATAAGTTGAAGAAGAAGTACAAGTTGAAGAAGAAGAAGATGAAGAAGAAGCTGAAGAAGAAGAAGAAGGTAAAGAAGAAGAAGAAAAACTAGAATAGCAAGAACAAGAAAACAAAGAAGAAAAATAGGAAGAGGAAGAAGAAGAAGAAGAAGGAGAAGAAAAAGAAGAATTAGAAGTGGAAGAAGTAGATCAAGAAGAAGAAGAAGAAGAAGATGATGACGAAGATAAGCAAGATGGAGAAGAATAATAAAAAGGAGATGAAGAAGTAGAAGATGATGAAGGGGAAGAAGAAGAGAAGAAGAACATGAAGAAAAAGAAGAAGAATAAGAGGAAGAAAAAGAAGAAGGAGAAGAAGAAGAAGAAGAAGCTAAGAAGATGAAGATGAAGATGAAGAAGAAGATGAAGAAGAAAAAGAAGAAGAACAAGACAGAGAAGAAGAAGAAGGTTAAGAAGAGGGAGAAGAAGAAGAGGAAGAAGAAGAATAAGAAGGAGAAGAAGAAGAAGTAGATGTAGAACATGAATAAGCAGGGAAAGAAACAAAGAAGAAGAACGTGACAAAGAGAAGAGGAAGAAGATAAAGAAGATGAAGAAGAAGAAGAAGAAGTAGAAGATAATGAAGGAGAAGAAGAAAAGATGTAGAAGAAGAAGAAGAAGAAGAAGAATAAGAAGATGAATAAGAGAAAGAACATGAAGAAGAGAAAGAAGAAAAAGAAAAAGAAGATGAAGAAGAAGAAGAAGATGAAGAAGGAGAAGAAGAAGAAGAAGAAGAAGAAGAGGAAGAAGAAGAAGAAGAAGGAGAAGAAGATCAAGACAAAGAAGAAGAAGAAGTAAAAGAAGAATACGAAGAAGAATAAGAAGAAGAGGAAGAAGAGGAAGAAGAAGATGGAGAAAAGAAGAAGAAGAGGAAAAAGAAGAATAAGAAGAAGAAGAAGAAGAAGAAGAAGAACAAGAATAAGAAGAAGAAGAAGAAGAGGAAGAACAAGAAGAAGAAGGGGAAGAGAAGAAAGGGAAGAAGAAGAAGAAGAAGAAGAAGAAGAAGTCGAAGAAGAAGTAGAAGAAAAAGAAGAAGAAGAAGAAGAAGATGAAGAAGAAGAAGTAGAAGAAAAAGAAGAAGAAGAAGAAGAAGATGAAGAAGAAGAAGAAGAAGAAGAAGAAGTAGAAGGAGTAGAAGAACAAGATGAAGATGAAGAAGAAGTCGAAGAGGAAGGATAATAAGGAAAAGAAGAAGATGATGAAGATAAAAAAAGTTGATGAAGAAGAAGAATGAGAAGAAGAAGAAGAAGAAGAAGAAGAAGAGTAAGAAGAAGAAGAAGAAGATGATGAAGGCAAAGAGGATGAAGAAGAAGAAGAAAAAGAAGACAAAAAAGAGGAAGAAGAAGAAGAAGATGATGATAATGAAGAATAATAATAATAATAATAATAATAATAATAATAAGAAGATGAAAAAGAAGAAGTAGATGAAGAAAAAGAAGAAGGAGAAGAAGAGGAAGAAGAAGAAGAACATGAAGAGGAAGAAGTGGAACATGATGAAGAAGAACAAGATGAAGAAGAAGAAGTAGAAGAAGAAGAAGAGGAAGAAGAGGAAGAAGAAGAAGAAGAAGAAGAATAAGAAGAAGACGAACAGGAAGAAGGGAAGAGGAAGAAGATAAAGAAAAAGAAGAAGAAGAAGAAGACGAGGAAGAGGAACAAGAAGAATGGGAAGAAGAAGAAGAAGAAGAAGAAGAAGGTACACGAAGAAGAAGAAGACGAAGAAGACGAAGAAGAAAAAGAGGAAGAGGAAGAAGAACATGAAGAAGAAGATAAAGAAGAAAAAAAGAAGATGAAGGAGAAGAAAAACAAAAAGAAAATGAAGTAGAAGATTAAGAAGAAGAAGAAGAAGAGAAAGAACAAGAAAAAGAGAAAGAAGAAGAAGAAGACTAAGAAGAAAAAAAAGAAGAATGCGAAGAAGAATTTGGAGTAGAAGAAGAAGTAGATGAAGAAGAAGATGAAGAAGAAGAAGTAAAGAAGAAGAAGAAGAAAGAGGAAGAAGAAGAGAAAGAAGAAGAAGAAAAATAGGAAGAGGAAAAAGAAGAGAAAGATGAAGTAGAAGGTTAAGAAGAAGAAGAAGACAAGATGACGAAGAGGAAGAAGAACAAGAATATGAAGTAGAAGAAGAAAAAGAAAAAGAAAAAGAAGAATAAGATTAAGAAGAAGAAGAAGAGGAAGAAGAAGCAGAAGATGTAGAAGAAGAAGAAGATGATGAAAAAGAAGAAGAAGAAGAAGAAGAAAATTTTGATGAAGGAGAAGAAGCAGAAGTAGAAGAAGAAGAAGAAAAAGAAGAAGATGACAAAGAACATGAAGAAGAAAAAGTAAAAGAAGAAGAAGTAGAAGAAGACGGAGCAGAAGCGACGAAGAAGAAAATGATGAAGAAGCAGAAGAACAAGAATTGGAATAATAATAATAATAATAATAATAATAAGATAAAGAAGAAAAAGAAGGACAAGACAAAGAAAAAGTGGATGAAGAACCCAAAGACAAAGAAGAAAAAGATGAAGAAGAAGAAGATGATGAAGAAGAAGAAGCACAAGAAAAAGAAGAAGAAGAAGAAGAAGAAAATGAAGAAGAAGAAGACATAAAAGAGGAAGAAGAAGTAGGAATAGAAGAAGAACAAGAATGATAAGAAGGAGAAGAGGAGGTGGAAGTAGAAGAAGAACAAGTAGAATAAGAATTAGAATAATAAGAAGAAGACGAAGAAAAAGAAGGATGAGAATGAGAATAAGTTGAAGAAGAAGTACAAGTTGAAGAAGAAGAAGAAGAAGAAGAAGCTGAAGAAGAAGAAGAAAAACTAGAATAGCAAGAAAAAGAAAACAAAGAAGAAAAATAAGAAGAGGAAGAAGAAGAAGAAGAAGAAGAAGAAGAAAAACAAAATTAGAAGTGGAAGAAGTAGATCAAGAAGAAAAAGAAGAAGAAGATGATGACGAAGATAAGCAGGATGGAGAAGAATAATAAAAAGGAGATGAAGAAGTAGAAGATGATGAAGGGGAAGAAGAAGAGAAGAAGAACATGAAGAAAAAGAAGAAGAATAAGATGAAGAAAAAGAAGAAGGAGAAGAAGAAGAAGAAGAAGCTAAGAAGATGAAGATGAAGATGAAGAAGAAGATGAAGAAGAAAAAGAAGAAGAACAAGACAGAGAAAAAGAAGAAGGTTAAGAAGAGGGAGAAGAAGAAGAGGAAGAAGAAGAATAAGAAGGAGAAGAAGAAGAAGTAGATGTAGAACATGAATAAGCAGGGAAAGAAACGAAGAAGAAGAACGTGACAAAGAGAAGAGGAAGAAGATAAAGAAGATGAAGAAGAAGAAGAAGAAGTAGAAGATAATGAAGGAGAAGAAGAAAAGATGTAGAAGAAGAAGAAGAAGAAGAAGAAGAATAAGAAGAAGAAGAAGAGAAAGAACATGAAGAAGAGAAAGAAGAAAAAGAAAAAGATGAAGAAGAAGAAGAAGATGAAGAAGGAGAAGAAGAAGAAGAAGAAGAAGAGGAAGAAGAAGAAGAAGAAGGAGAAGAAGATCAAGACAAAGAAGAAGAAGATGAAGAAGAATTAAAAGAAGAATACGAAGAAGAATAAGAAGAAGAGGAAGAAGAAGATGGAGAAAAGAAGAAGAAGAGGAAAAAGAAGAATAAGAAGAAGAAGAAGAAGAAGAAGAAGAACAAGAACAAGAATAAGAAGAAGAAGAAGAAGAAGAAGAAGAACAAGAAGAAGAAAGGGAAGAGAAGAAAGGGAAGAAGAAGAAGAAGAAGAATAAGAAGAACAAAAAGAAGAAGTAGAAGTTGTAGGAGATGAAGAAGAAGAAGAAGTAGTAGTAGAATATGAAGAAGAAGCAGAAAAGGAAGAAGAAGAGTAAGTAGAAGTAGAAAAAGAAGAAGAAAAAGAAGAAGATGAAAAAAAGTAGAAGAGGACGAAGAAGAAGAAATATAGGAAAAAGATGAAGAAGAAGAAGTAGATGAAGTCCAAGAAGAAAAAGATGAAGAAGAAGAAGAAGTAGAAGAAGAAGAACATGAAAAAAAAAGAAGAAGGCAACGAAGCAGAGGAAGAAGAATAAGAAGAAGAAGACAAAGAAGAAAAAGAAGAAGAAGAATAAGAAGTAGAAGAAGAAGAAAAAGAAGTAGAATAAGAAGAAGAAGAAGAAGAAGAAGAGGAAGATAAAGAGGAAGAAGATGAATAAGAAGATGAAGATGAAGAAGAGGAAGAAGAAGAATAAGAAGATGACGAAGGAGAGGAAGAAGAAGAAGAAGAAGAAGAAGAAAATGAAGAAGAAGAAGAAGTAGTAGAAGAAGAAGAAGAAGACGAAGAAGAAGAAGTAGCAGAAGGAGAAGAATATGAAGAAGAAGAAGAAGAAGAAGATGTTGAAGGACAAGAAGAAGTAGAAGAAGAAGAAGAAGGAGAAGAAGAAGAAGAAGAAGAAGCAGATACGAAGAAGAAGAAGGAGAAGAAGAAGAAAACGATGAAGACAAAGATGAAGTAAACAAAGAAGATGATGAAGAAGAAGAAGAAGAAGAAAAAGAAGAAGAAAAAGAAGAAGAAAAAGAAGTGAAGAAGAAAAAGAAGAAGACAAAGAAGTGGAAGAAGGAGAGGAAGTAGAAGAAAAAGAAGTAAAAGAAGAAGTAGAACAAAAAGGAGAAAAAAGAAGAAGAAATAGAACAAAAAGAAGGAGAAAAAAAGAAGAAGAAGAAGAAAAAGACGAAAAAGAAGGACAAGACAGAAAAAGCAGATGAAGAAGCAAAAGATGATGAAGAAGAAGATGATGCAAAAGAAGAAGACGAAGAAGAAGTAGAAGAAAAAGAAGAAAAAGAAGAAAAAGAACAAGAAGAAGCAGAAGAGGATGTAGAAGTAGTAGTAGAATAACAAGAAGATGGAGAACAAGAAGAAGAAGAAGAGGGGGAGGAAGAAGAAGAAGAACAGGAAGAACAAAAATTAGAGTAAAAAGAACAAGAAGAAGGGCAACCAAAAGAAGGAGGAGAATGAGAATAAGAAAAAGAAGAAGAACAAGTTGAAGAAGAAGAAGAAGAAGAAGAAGAAGAAAAAGGAGAAGGAGAAAAATAAGAAGAATTAGAAGTAGAAGAAAAAGAAGAAGAAAAGGAAGAAGAAAAGAAGAAAAAGAAGTAGAAACGGAAGAAGAAGAAGAAGGAGAAGAAGAAGAAGACAAAGAAAAGAAGAACAGGAAGAACAAGTACACGAAGATGAAGAAGAAGAACAAGAAGAAGAAGAAGCAGATGAAGAAGAAGAAGAAGAATAAGGAAGAGAAGAAGAAGAAGAAGAAGAAGAAGAAGAATTAGAAGAAGAAGAAGTACAAGAAGAAGAAGATGAGGAAGATGAAGAGGATTAAGAAGAAGAATGAGAAGGAGTAGAAGAAGTAGAAGATGATGATGAAGAAGAAGAAGAGAAGAAGAAGAAGAAAAAAAAGAAGAATAAGTGGAAGAAAAAGAAGAAGAAGAAGAAGACAAAGAAGAAGAGGCAAAGAAGATGAAGAAGAAGACAAAGAAGAAGAAGAAGGTGAAGAAGTGGGAGAAGAAGAAGAAGACGAAGAAGAAGAAAAAGAAGGAGAAGAAAAAGAAGAAGACGAAGAAAAAGAAGAAGAAGGGGAAGAAGAAGAAGACGTCGAAGAAGAAGAAGAGGTAGAAGGAGGAGAAGAAGAAGATGATGAAGAAGAACAAGAAGAAGAAAATGAAGAAGAACAAAGAGAAAATGAGAAGAAGAAGAAGAAGAAGACGAAGAAGAAGAAGAAGAAGAAGAAGAAGAAGAAGGGGAAGACAAAGAAGAGGAAGAAGAAGAAGTGCAAGAAGAAGAAGACGAAGAAGAAGTAGTAGATGTAGATGATGTGGAACAAGAAAAAAACAAAGAAGAAGAAGTAGACGAAGATGAAGAATAAGAAGATGATGATGATGATGAAGGAGAAGGAGTAGATGATGAAGAAGAAGCAGATGGTGACGACGATGATGTTAATGAAGAAGAAGAAAAAGAAGAAGAAGAAGAAGAAGAAGAAGACGAAGTAGAACATGAAGAAGAAGAAGGTGAAGAATTCGAAGAAAAAGAAGAAGAAGAAGTCTAAGATGAGGAAGAAGAAGATGAAGAAGAAGAGGAAGAAGAAAAGAAGAAGAAGAAGAAGAAAAAAATAAGACAATGAAGAGGAAGAAGAAGAAGAAGGAGAAGAAGAAGAAGTCAAAGAATTTGAAGAAGAAGAAGAAGATGATGATGATGATAATGAAGAAGTAGTAGAAGAAGAATATGAAGAATAAAAAGAAGAAGATGAAGAAGTTAAAGAATTTGAAGATGAAGAAGACGATGATGATGATGATGAAAAAGAAGATGGAGAAGAAGAAAAAGATGAAGAAGCAGAAGAAAAGAAGAAGAAGGGGAAGAAGAAGAAGAAGAAGGTTAAGAAGAGGAAGATGAATTTTGAGAAGATGAAGACGAAGAAGTGGAAGATGAAGAAGACGAAGAAGAAGAAGAGGAAGAGGAAAAAGAAGACGAATAAAAAGAAGTAGAAGAAGAAGAAAAAGAAGATGATGATGAAGAAAAAGAAGAAATAGAAGAAGATGAGGAAGTAGTAGAAAAAGCTGAATAAGATGAAGAAAAGAAGAAGAATAATAAGAAGAAGAACAAGAGGATGAGAAAGAAGAAGAAGAACAAGTAGAAAAAAAAGTAGAACAAGCAGAAAAAGAAGAAGAATAATAATAATAAGAAGAATAAGAAGAAGAAGAAGAAGATTAGGAAGAAGAAGAAGATCAACAAGTAGAAGATGAAGAAGAACAAGCAGAAGAAGAAGAAGAAGAAGAAGAAGAAGAAGAAGAATAAGAAGAAGAAGAAGAGGAAGAAGAAGAGGAAGAAGAAGAAGAAGAAGAAGAAGAAGAGGAAGAATAAAAAGGAGAAGAAGAAGATGATGATGATGATGAGGAAGTAGAAGAAGAAGAAGAAGGAGATGATGAAAGAGAAGAAGAAGAAGAAGAATAACAAGAAAGAGGAGAAGAAGAAGATGACAAGAAGAAGAAGTACAAGAAGAAGATGAGGATGAAGAAGAAGAAGAAAAAGAAGAAGAAGAAGAAAAAGAAGAAGAAGATGATGATGAAGGAAAAGAAAAACACGAAGAAGAACATGAGGAAGAACAACGAGAAGAAGAAGAAAGAGTAAAAGAACTTAGAGGAAGAAGACAAAGAAGTGGT
>JAIUJO010001563.1:45000-52500 GCA_023846275.1 Vanilla planifolia
TGGGCAAGAAGAGGAAGAGGAAGAAAAAATGAAGAAGAAGAATAAGAAGAAGAGGAAGAACAAGAGGAAGAGGAGTAGGAGGAAGAAGATGAAGAAGAAGTAGAAGTAGAAGTGGAAGAAGAAGATAATGGAGGAGGAGGAGGAAAAAGAAGAAGAAGAGATGAAAAATTTGGTGAAGAGGAAGAATATGTAAGAGAAGTTTAAGAAGAGAAAGAAAAAGAAGAAGAAGAAGAAGAAGAAGTGGAAGCAGAGAAGAAGAACAAGTAGAAGAAGAAGAAGATGCAAGAGAAGAAGAAGAAGAAGGAGAAGACATAGAAGAAGATGAAGAAGGAGAAGAAGAAGAAGAAGAAGATGATGAAGAAGAAGAAGAAGAAGAAGACGATGTAAGAGGAAAAAGAAGAAGTAGAAGAAGGAGAAGAAGAAGAAAAACAAGAAGAATAAGCAGAAGAAGAAGAAGAAGAAGACGATGTGAAAGAAGAAGAAGTTGAAGGAGAAGAAGAAGAAGAAGAAGAAGTATAAGTAGTGTTATATGAAAGCGAAGAAAAAGTAGCAGAAGAAGTAGAAGAAGAAGAAGAAGAATAAGAAGAAGTAGGAGAAGAAGAATTAGAAGATGTAGAAGAAGTAGAAGAAGATTTTGAAGAAGAAGAAGAAGAAGAAGGAAAAGAAGAGGATGATGAAGAGGAAGATGAAAGAAAAGTAGAGAAGGAAGAAGAAGAAGAAGAACATGATGAAGGAGAAGAAGAACAAGAAAAAGAAGAGGAAGAAAAAAGGGAAGAACTAGAAGAAGAGGAAGAAGAAGAAGAACAAGAAGATGAAGAAGAAGAAGAAGAAGAGGAGGAAGAAGTAAGAAGCAAAAGATGAAGAAGAGGAAGAAGTAGTAGTAGTAGTAGTAGTAGAAGAAGAAGAAGAATAAGAATAAGAAAAAGAAGGAGAACAAGAAGAGGAAGAAGAAAAAGTAGAAGACAAAGAAGAAGGTGAAGAATAAGAAGATGGTGAGGAAGAAGAAGAAGAAGAAGTATAAAATTAAAAAGAAAAAGAAGAAAAAGAAGGACAAGAAGAAGAAGAAGAAGAAGACGAAGATGATGAGGAAGAAGAAGATGACGATGATGTTGATAAAGAAGAAGAAGGAGAAGAATAACAAGAAGAAGAAGAAGAAGGAAAAGAAGAAGATGAAGATGAAGAAGAAGATCAAGTAGATAATGAAGTGGATGTGGAAAAAGATGAAGAATTAGAATAAGACAAAAATGAAGAAGAAGAAGAAGAGGAAGAAGAAAAAGAAGAACAAGAACAAAAAAAGAAGAACAATAAGAAAAAGAAGAGGAAGATGATGAAGAAGAAGAAAAATAATAATAATAATAAGAAGAAGAAGAAGTAAAAGGAAGAAGATGAAGTAGTATTAGTAGTAGTCATAAAAGAAGAAGAATAAGAAGAAGAAGAAGAAAAAGAAGAAGAAGAATAAGAGGAAGAACAAGAGGATGAGAAAGAAGAAGAAGAACAAGTAGAAGAAGAAGGAGAACAAGCAGAAAAAGAAGAAGAAGAAGAATAATAAGAAGAATAAGAATAAGAAGAAGAAGAAGAAGAAGAAGAAGAAGAAGATTAGGAAGAAGAAGAAGAAGAAGAAGAAGAAGAAGAAGAAGAAGAAGAAGAAGAAGAAGAAGAGTGAGAAGAAGAAGAAGAAGAAGAAGAGGAAGAATAAAAAGAAGAAGAAGATGATGATGATGATGATGAGGAAGAAGAAGAAGAAGAAGAAGGAGATGATGAAGGAGAAGAAGAAGAAGAAGAATAACAAGAAAGAGGAGAGGAAGAAGAAGAAGAAGACAAGAAGAAGAAGTACAAGAAGAAGATGAGGATGAAGAAGAAGAAGAAAAAGAAGAAGAAGATGATGAAGAAGGACAAGAAAAACACGAAGAAGAACAAGAGGAAGAACAATGAGAAGAAGAAGAAAGAGTAGAAGAAGTTAGAGGAAGAAGACAAAGAAGTGGTAGAAGAAGTTTGAGCAAAAAAAAGATAAGGAAGAAGAAGAAGAAGAGGAAGAAGTGGTAGAAGAAGAGGAGAAGGTAAAGAAAAAGAGGAAGAGGAAGAAGAAGAAGAAGAAGAAGAAGAAGAAGGAGAAGAAGGAGGAGGAGAAGAAGAAGAAGAAGAAGAAGAAGGAGAAGAAGAAGAAGAAGAAGAAGATTAAGATGTAAGAGAAGAAGAAGAAGAAGAAGAAGATTAAGATGTGAGAGAAGAAGAAGAAGTATAAGAAGAATAATATGAGGATGAAGACGATGGAGAAGTAGAAAAAGAAAGAGCAGAAGAAGAAGAAGAAGAAGAAGAAGAAGAAGAAGAAGAAGAAGAAGAAGATGTGGAAGAAGAAGAAGAGGATGAAGGAAAACTAGCAGAAGAAGAAGAATAAAAAGAAGAAGAAGAAGAACAAGTGGCGGAGAAGGAATAGGATGAGAAGAAGAAGAAGAATATGATAAAGGACAAGAAGAAGAAGAAGAAGAAAAAGTTGAAGAAGAAGAAAAAGTTGAAGAAGAAGAAGAATAAGAAGAACAACAACAAGAAGAAGAAAAAGATGGAGAACAAGAAGAGGAAGAAGAAGAAGATGGTGACGAAGAAGAAGAAGAAGAAGAGCAAGAAGAAGAAGAAGCAAGAGGAAGAAGAAGAAGGTGAGAAAGAAGAAGAAGAAGAAGTAAAAGAAGACGAAGGAGAAGAAGAAGAAGAATAAATAAGAGAAGAAGAAGAAGAAGAGCGAGAAGAAGAAGAAATAGAAGAAAAATAAGAAGAAGAAGAAGAAGATGATGATGATGAAGAAGGAGAAGATGGAGAAGATGAAGAAGAAGTAGAAGATGATGAAGAAGAAGAAGAAGAAGAAGTAGATGGAGAAGAAGAAGAAGAAGAAAAAGTTGAGGAAGAGGAAGAAGAAGTGGAAGAAGAAGATGAAGAAGAAGAACAAGAAGTAGAAGAAGAAGATGATGATGATGATGAAGAAGAAGATGTAAGAGGAAGAAGAAGAAGAAGAACAAAAAGAATAATAAAAATAATAATAATAATAATAATAATAATAATAATAATAATAATAATAATCATAATAATAAGTAGATGAAGAAGAAGAAGAATAATAATAATAATAATAATAAGAAGAAGAAGTAGAAGTAAGATGTATAAGAAGAAGGAGAAGAAGAAGAAGAAGAAAAAGGAGAAGAAGAAGAAGAAGAAGAAGAGGAAGATGAAATAGGCAAAGATAGTGAAGAAGGAGAAGAAGAAGAAGAAGAAGTAAGAGGAAGTAGTTTTAGTAGTAGTAGAACAAGAAGAAGAAGAATAAGAATAAGAAGAAGAAGAAGAAAGATCTGATGAAGAAGGTGAAGAAGAAGAAGAAGAAGAGGAAGGAGAAGAAGAAGAAGAAGAAAGAAGAAGAAAAAAAGAATAAGAATGTCATTAATAATAATAATAATAATAATAAGAAATTGCATAAGAAGAAGAAGAAGAAGAACAAGAAGACGAAGAAGAAAAATAATAAGAAGGAGATTAATAATAAAAAGAAGAAGTAGAGGAGGAGGAGGAGGCGACGGAAGAAGAAGAAGAAGATGAATAAGATGAAGAAGAAGTAGTTGAAGATGAAAACAAGTAGGAGAAGACGAAGAAGGAGAATAGGAAGAAGAAGAAGAAGAAAAGCAGATGTAAATGGATGAAGAAGAAAATGAGAAAGAAGAAGTGGTAGTAGAAGAAGAAGAAGAAGAAGAAGAAGATGATGAAGAAGAACTAGAAGTGGAAGAAGTAAGAAAAAAAAGGAGGTGAAGAAGAACAAGAAGAAGAGTAGAATAAGAATTTAAGAAGAATAAAAAGAAGAGAAGAAGAAGTAGATGAAGAACATGAGAACAAGAAAATGAAGACAATTATGAAGAAGAAGATGAAGAAGTTGACGATTATGAAGAAGAAAAAGAAGAACAAGAACATGATGTTGAACAATAAGAAGAAGTAGAGAAAAAAGAAGTAGAAGAAGATGAAGAAATAGATGGAAAAGGAGAAGAGGAAGAAGAAGAAGAAGAAGAAGAAGAAGAAGAAGAATAAGAAGAAGACGTAGAAGAAGAATAAGAAGAAGACGAAAATAAAAAAGAAGAAGAAGAAGAAGCTGAAGAAGAAGAGGAAAATGAAGAAGAAGAAGAAGAAGAAGTAGATGAAGAAAAATAAGAAGAAAAAGAAGAGAAAGAAGAAGGAGGAGAAGAAGAAGGAGAGGAAGAAGAAGAAGTAGGAGAAGGAGAAGAAGAAGAAGAAGAAGAAGAAGAAGGAGAAGAAGAGGATGAAGAAGTAAAAGAAGGAGGAGAAGAAGGAGGAGGAGGAGGAGAAGGAGAAGAAGAAGAAGAAGAAGAAGAAGAAGAAGAAGAAGAAGAAGAAGAAGAAGAAGAAGAAGAGGAAGAGGAAGGGGAAGAAGTGGTAGAAGAAGTAGTAGAAGAAGAAGAGGAAGCGAAAGAAGAAGGAGAAGAACAAGAACAAGAAGAAGTGTTAAGAGAGGAAGAAAGAGAGGACGATGAAGAAGAAGAAGAAGAAGCAAGAGCTGAAAGAAGAAGTAGTAACAGAAGATGAAGAAGAAGATAAAGAAGAAGAAGTAGAACTGGAAGTGGAAGAAGTAGAAGAAGAAGAAAAAGAAGTAGAAAAAGGATAAGAATAATAATAATAATAATAATAAGATGGAGAAGCAGAGGAAGGAGAGGAAGAAGAAGAAGACGAGGGAGAAGAAGCAGAAGAAGAAGAGGAAGAAGAAGAAGTAAATGATGAAAAGGAAGCTGAAGAAGAGGAAGATGATGAGGAAGAAGAAGAAGAAGAAGAATAATAATAATAAGAAGAAGAAGTCGAGGAGGAGGAGCAGGAAGATGATGAAGAAGAGTAATAACAACAAGAAGAAGTAAAAGAAGAAGAAGTAGTAGTAGAAGAAGAAGAAGAAGGAGAAGAAGAAGAAGAAGAAGAACAAGAAGAATAAGAGAAGTAGAAGAATTAAGAGGAAGAAGAAGAAGAGCAAGAAGAAGAAGAATTAGAAGAAGAAGAAGAACAACAAGAGAAGGAAGAAGAAGAAATTGGAGAAGAAGAAGAAGAAGAAGATGATTATGAAGAGGAAAAAGCAAAAGAAGAAGAATAAGAACAAGAACAAGTAAGAGGAAGAAGAAGAAGAAGAAGAAGGTGATGATGAAGAAGAAGAAGAAGAAGAAGAAGAAGGAGAGTAAGAAGAATTAGGAGAAGATGACGATGATGAAGATGAAGAAGAAGATGAAGAACAAGAATTAAGATGAAGAAGAAGAAGTAGCAGTAGAAGAAGAAGAAGAAGAAGAAGAAGAAGAAGAAATCGAAGAAGAAGAAGGTGAGGAAGAAGAAGAAGAGGATGAAGAAAAAGAAGAAGAAGATGATGAAGAAGAAGAAGAATAAGAATAAGAAGAAGAAGAAGAAGAACAAGAGGACGAGGAGAAAGAAGAAGAAGATAAAGAAGAAGAAGAAGAAGAAGAAGAAGAAGAAGAAGATGAAGAAGAAGAAAAAGAAAGAGAAGTAGAAGAAGGTTAAGAAGAAAAGTAGTAGAAGAAGAAAAAGAAGAAGAAGAGAAAGAAGAAGAAGAAGATGAAGAAAAGTAAGAAGAAGAAGAAGAAGAAAAGGAAGAGGAAGAAGAAGAAGAACAAGTAGTAGAAGAAGAACAACAAGAATAAGAAGTAGAAGAAGAAGAAGAAGAAGTGGTAGAAGAAGATGAACAAGAACAAGAAGAAGAAGATGAAGAAGAAGTAGAAGATGAAGACGAGGAAGTAAAAGAAGAAGAAGAAGAAGGAGAAGTTAGAGGAAGAAGAAGAAGATGAGGAAGAAGAAGAAGAAGAACAAGAAAAAGAAGAAGAAGAACAAGAAAAAGAAGAAGAAGAATAAGCAAAAGAATTAGGAGAAGAAGTAGTAGGTGAAGAAGAAGAAGAAGAAGAAGAAGAAGAAGAAGTTGATGAAGAAGAAGGGGTAGAAGAGGAAGAGGAAGAAAAGAAGAACAAGAAGAATAAGAAGAAGAGGAAAAAGAAGAGGAAGAAGAGGAGTCGGAGGAGGAGGAAGAAGAAGAAGAAGAAGAAGTAGAAGTAGAAGAAGAAGAAGATTATGAAGGTGGAGGAGGAGGAGGAGGAAAAAGAAGAAGAAGAAGAAGAAGAATTGGGAGAAGAGGGAGAATAAGTTAGAGGAGTTTAAGAAGAGAAAGAAGAAGAAGAAGAAGAAGAAGAACAAGAATTAAGAAGAAGAAGAAGTGGAAGCAGAAGAAGAAGAACAAGATGTAAGAGAAGAAGAAGAAGAAGAAGACATATAAGAAGATGAAGAAGGAGAACAAGAAGAAGTTGTAAGAGGAAAAAGAAGAAGTGAAAGAAGGAGAAGAAGAAGAAAAAGAAGAAGAAGAATAAGAAGAAGAAGAAGAAGAAGAAGAAGAAGAATACGTGAAAGAAGAAGAAGAAGTTGAAGAAGAAGAAGAAGAAGCCGAAGAAGAAGCAGAAGAAGAAGAAGAAGTATAAGGAGTGTAATATGAAGGCGAAGAAGAAGGAGGAGAAGAGGTAGAAGAAGAAGAAGAAGAAGAATTACAAGAAGTAAAAGATGTTGAAGAAGATTTCGATGAAGAAGATGAAGAAGAAGAAGCAAAAGAAGAAGATGATGAAGAAGAAGATGACAAAAGGGAAGAGAAGGAAGAAGAAGAAGAAGAAGAAGAAGACGAAGAAGAAGAAGAACATGATGAAGGAGATGAAGAAGAAGAAGAAGAGGAAGAAGTGAAACAAGAACAAGAAAAGGAAGAGGAAGAAAAAGGGTAAGAACTAGAAGAAGAGGAAGAAGAAGAAGAAGAAGAAAAAGATGAAGAAGAAGAAGAAGAAGAGGAAGAAGAAGAAGAAACAAGTAGAAAAAGAATGAGAACAAGCAAAAGAAGAAGAAGAAGACGAATAAGAGGAATAAGAATAAGAAGAAGAAGAAGAAGACGAAGAAGAATAGGAAGAAGAAGATTAGGAAGAAGAAGAAGAAGAAGGAGAAGAAGAAGAAGAAGAAGAAGAAGAAGAAGACGAAAAAAAAGAAGAAGAAGAAGAAGAGGAAGAATAACAAGAAGAAGAAGAAGATGATGATGATGATGAGGAAGAAGTAGAAGAAGAAGAATGAGATGATGAAAGATTAGAAGAAGAAGAATAATAACAAGAAAGAGGAGAGGAAGAAGAAGAAAATAGAAGAAGAAGAAGAAGAAGAAGAAGTACAAGAAGAAGATGAGGAAGAGGAGGAGGAGGAGGAAGAAGAAGAAGACAAGAAAAAGAATAGGAAGAAGAGGAAGAAGAAGTAGATGTTGAAGATGAAAAAGAAGAAGAAGAAGAAGGAGAAGAAGAAGAAGTAAGAGGAAGATGAAAAGTAGTAGAAGAAGAACATAAATAATAATAAGAAGAAGAAGAACCAAAAGTAAGAGAAGAAGAAGAAAGTGGTGAAGCGGAAGAAGAAGAAGGAGAAGAAAGCGTAGGAGAATATGAAGAACAAGAAGAAGAAGAAGTA
>JAIUJO010001563.1:57500-72500 GCA_023846275.1 Vanilla planifolia
GTAGTAAAAGAAGAAGAAGAAGAAGTAGAAGGAGAGGAGGAAGAAGAAGAAGACGAAGAGGAGGAAGAAGAAGAAGAAGAAGAAGAAGTAGAAGAAGATGAAGAACAAGAGGAAGAAGAAAGGGAAGAAGGAGAAGAATGAGAAGAGGACAATGAGAATGAAGAAGAAGAGGAAGGAGAAGAAAAACAAGAAGTAAAGGGAGCAAGAAGAAGATGAGGAAGAAGAAGAAGAAGAAGAAGAGGAAGATGAAGGGGATGAAGAAGAAATAGAAGAGAAAGAAGAAGGTGAAGCAGAAGAAGAAGAAGAAAAAGATGAAGAAGAAGAAGAAGATGAAGAAGAAGAAGAAGAAGAAGAAAAAAAAAGGAGGAGGAGGAAGAAGAAGAAGAAGAAGAAGAAGAAAATGACGACTATGAAGAAGTAGTAGAAGAAGAAGATGATGATTATGAAGAAGAAGAAAAAGAAGAATAAGAAAATGATGAAGAAAAAGAAGAAGTAGAAGATGAAGAATAACATTAAGAATAATAATAAGAAGAAGAAGAAATAAATGAAGAAGAAGAAGAGGAAAAAGTAGAAGAAGAAGGAGAAGAAGAAGATTAAAATGAAGAAGTTGAAGAAGAAGCTAAAGAAGAAGAGGAAGAAGGAAAGAAGAAGAAGAAGAAGAAGAAGAAGAAGATGGGAAAGAAGATGTAGAAGAAGAAGAAGAAGATGAGAAAGAAGATGGAGAAGAAGAAGCAGAAGAAGGTGAAAATGAAGAAAAACAACAAGAAGAAGGGGAAGAAGAAGTAGAATTAGTAGAAGAAGAAAAAGAATTTGAAGTGAAAGAAGTAGTTGTAGTAGTAGGAGTTAAAGAACAAGAAGAGTAATGAAAAGAAGAAGAAGAACAAGAGGAAGAAGTAGAAGAAGAATAAGAAGGAGAAGGAGAAGAAGAGGAAGAAGAAGTAGAATATGAAAAATAGGAGGAGAAGAAGAAGAATATGAAGAAGCAGAAGAAGAAGATTAAGAGGAATAAGAAGAAGACGATAGAAAAGTAGAAGAAGAAGAAGAAGAAGAAGAAGAAGGAGTAAAAGAAGGAGAAGAAGAAGAAGAAAAAGTGGAGGAGGAAGAGGAAGAAGAAGAAGAAGAAGAAGAAGGAGAAGAGAAAGATGTGGAAGAAGAAGAAAAAGAAGAAGAAGAAGAAGGATAAGAAGAAGAAGAAGAAGAAGTAGAAGTAGAAGAAGAAGAAGAAGAAGATGAAGAAGATGAAGGAGAAAACGTAGATGTAGAGGAAGAAGAAGAAGTGCGGGCAAGAAGAAGAAGAGGAAGAAGAAGAAGAAGAAGAAGAAGAACAAGTAGTAATAGTAGTAGTAGTAGAAGAAGAAGAAGAAGGAGGAGGACTAACAGAAAGAAAAAGAACTAGTAGAAGAAGAAGGAGAAGAAGAGGAACTAGAAGTAGAAGAAGAAGAAGAAGAAGAAGAAGAAAAGTATAAGAAGATAATAATAATAATAATAAGAAGAAGAAGAAGGAGAAGCAGAAAAATAGGAAGAAGAAGAAGAAAAAAAGATGGTGATGAAGAGGAAGAAGAAGAAGATGATGAAGAAGAAGATGAGGAAGAAGAAGAAGAAGAAGAACAAGAACGAGAAGAGGAGTAAGAGGAGGCAGAAAAAGAAGATTAAGAAGAATAAGAAGAAGAAAAAGAGGAGGACGAAGAAGAAGCAGAAGTGGAATAAGAAGAAGAAGAAGAAGAAGAAGAAAATGATAAAGAAGAAGACAAAGAAGAAGTAGAAGATGAAGAAGATGAAGAAGAAGAAGGAGAGGAAGAAGAAGGAGAAGAAGAAGAGGAAGAAGAAGAAGAGTAAGATAAGAAGAATTAAGAGGAAGAAGATGAAGAAGAGGAAGAGAAAGAAGACTAAGAGAAGAAGTATAAGTAAGAGGAAGAATAAGTTCAAGAATAAGATGATGAAGAAGAAGATGTACAAGAAGAGGAAGAAGAAGAACATGAAGAAGAAGAAGGTGAAGAAGAAGAAGAAGAAGAAGAAGTGGAAGAAGAAGTCGGAGAAGATGTTGAAGAAGGAGAAGAAGAAGTAAGAGAAAAAGAAGAAGAAGAAGTTGAAAAAGAAAAGAAGAAGAAGAAGAAAAAGAATAAAAATAATAATAATAATAAGAAGAAGAAGAAGAAGGCAAAGAAAAAGAAGAAGAAGAAGAAGAAGAAGAAGAATAAGTAAGAGGAAGAAGATGTAGTAATAGTAGAAGGAGAAGAAGCAGAAGGTTAAGAAGAAGAAGAAAAAGTAGTAAAAGACGACAGCAAAGGTGAAGAAGAAGAAGAGAAGAGGAAGAAGAAGAAGAAGTAGAGAAGATGAAGAATAAGAAGATAATAAAAAAGAAGTAAGAGGAAGAAGAAGCAGTAAAAGAAGAAGAAGAAGAAAAAGAAGAAGATGAAGAAGAAGAAAAAGAAGAAGAAGAGCAAGAAGTAGAATAAGAAGAATAAGAAGAGGAAGAAGAAAAAGAGTAGGAAGAAGATGATGAGGAAGAAGAAGAAGAAGAAGAAAATGATGAAGTGGAAGAAGAATAAGAAGAAGAAGAAGGAGAATAAGAAGAAGAAGGAGTAGAGGAAGAAGAAGAAGAAAATGAAGAAGAAGAAGATGTTGTGGAAGAAGAAGAGGAAGAAGAAGAAGAAGGAGAAGAAGAAAAAGAATAAGAAGAGAACAAGAAAAAGAGCAAGAATTAGAAGGCGAGGAAGAAGAAGAAGGACAAGAAGAAGATGAAGAAGAAGAAGAACAAGATGAAGAGGAAGAAGAAGAACAAGTGGAAGAAGAAGAAGAAGAGGACAAAAAACAAGTAGAGGAAGAAGAAGTTGGAGAACAAGAAGAAGGGAAAGAAGAAGATGAAGAAGAATAAGAAGAGGAAGAAGAAGAAGAAGAAGAAGAAGAATAAGAAAAAGAAGAAGAAAAAGAAGAAGAAAAAGAAGGAGAAAAAGAAGAAGTATAAGACGAAGAAGAAGAAGAAGAAGAATAAGAAGAAGAACAAGAAGAATAAGCGAACGAAGAAGAAGAAGAAGAAGATGATGAGTATTAAGAATTTGAAAAAGAAGAAGTTGAAGAAGAAGAAGAAGAAGAAGAAGAAGAAGAAGATGAAGATGAAGAATAAGAAGAAGAAAAAGAAGTAGTAGAAGAAGATGATGAAGAAGATGAAAAAGAAGAAAAAGAAGAAAAAGAAGAAAAAGAAGAAGAAGAGGAGATTGAAGAACGAGAATAGTTAGAAGATGTATAAGAAGAATATGAAGAAGAAGATGAAGAAGAAGAAGAAGAAGATTAGGAAGAACAAGATAAAGAATAATAATAATAATAATAAGGAGAAGGAGAGGAGGAGGAGGAGGAGGAGGAAGAAGAAGAAGAAGAAGAAGAAGAAGAAGAATGAGAAGAGGTTGGTTGACCCAAAAAGGGGCGAGCCAAGATCGCCCGAAGCCCGCCGAGAGGGCCACGGCGAGGTCACACTACAGCGGTGGTCAACGGTCAAATGAACAGTGCTCGGCTAAGCCAAGCCCGCCCAAAGCCCGCAGAGAGGAGCTCGGCTAGGTCAAACTACAGCGATGGTCAACGGTCAATGAACAGTGCATGGTCAAGTCAACCCGACCGGGTGGTGAAATCCCGATCAAGGAAGGGGGGAGGCAGCCCCACAGAGGCTCGAGATATTAATAGCACAAATCCCTTATAAAGCGCTGCGCCGATTTTAGTTCTGCAGTGTGGGACTAAAAATCCCACCTTATAACTTCGGCAGGATCCAAAGGCGCAGATCAAGCCCGCGCAGATCCAACGCTCCAGATCAAAATCGAACGGCTGTTTCGCGAGTTTAATCGGTGCCGTTCGTTCAGCTCTCAGATCCAACGCTCCAGATCAAAATCGAACGGCTGTTTCGCGAGTTTAATCGACGTCGTTCGTTCAGCGCGCGGATCCAATGCTCCAGATCAAAATCGAACTGCTGTTTGGCGAGTTTAATCGGTGTCGTTCGTTCAGCGTGCGGATCCAACGCTCCAGATCAAATCGAACGGCTATTTCGTAAATTGATCAGCGCCGTTCGATTTTGGGCCCAGATCGGACGGTGGCTGCTTTCCGTCTGTTGCCCAAACGGCTAGTTGTTTTTTAGGAGCCTTTGAAGGTTTGTTTTGAGCTCATTTTTAAGCTCTATAAATAGGGATGAATTAAGATCTATTTAGTTTACCTTTACTAAATTCTTTCAAAGATTTCAGATCTCAAATTCTAGCAATCACAAGCAAAAACGGTGCCTTCAAGCTCAAAAGGAAAATTGCAACAAGGCGCTTGAAATTAGAGATTCATGATTCAATTTTTCTCATTTCTATCCTTCTAATTTCTCAATTGTGTGTGCCTCCTTTTTCTCCTATTTCTCCTAAGTTCTTTTTGCCAATTGTTGTATTTTTCGTTTTGGGGTAAGGGCATCCCGGCAATAGTGCTAAAGCCCCGGGTTTGAGTTGAGCCCGGAGAAAAACTCAAGTAGGTTTGGGATTAGCCGTAGTAAAAATCCCAAGTAGGTTTGAGGTGAACCGTACGAAAAACCTCACTTGTAATTGGTGCATTTAGTGGATTTTTCCCAACACCGGTTGGGGGTGGACGTAGACTCAGTTTTGAGTCGAACCACCTAAAAACTTTTGCGTTCAAATTTCTTTATTCGCGCTTAAAACTTTTAAGTTTTAATTTCGGAAGTCTTAAAATTTTTAAATACACAATTCACCCCCCCCCCCCCCCTCTTGTGGGATTTCCTTAGTACGAAACACTTCAGGAGTTGGTACCAAGACCTAGCGATCAACAAGTCATTGGTACAAGATGGGTCTATAAAAATAAATTAGATGAAAATGGTGTAATAATTAGGAATAAGGCTAGACTTGTTGCTAAGAGATATAGTCAAATAGAAGGTATTATTTTTGAGGATTCATTTGTACTAGTAGCTAGGTTAGAAGCAATTAGATTACTTCTAGCATATTCATGTAATAAGAATTTTAGATTGTTTCAAATGGATGTAAAAAGTGATTTCTTAAATGGAATGATAGAAGAGGATGTGTTTGTAGAACAATCCCTAAGTTTTGAAGATTATTCATAAGATAATTATGTTTACAAGCTTAAGAAAGCTCTTTATGATCTTAAACAAGCTCCACGTGCATGGTACCATAGGTTGAGTAATTATCTAGTAGAAAGTGGCTTTAAAAAGGGTAAATTGGATACTACATTATTTCTAAAGTCATTAGGAGATGATTATTAATTATTCAGATTTATGTTGATGATATTATTTTTGGTAGTACAAAAGAAGAAATGTGTAGAGAATTTAGAGATCTTATGACTAAGGAATTTGAAATGAGCATGATGGGTGAGCTAAACTTTTTCTTAGGATTGCAAACAAGACAACTAAAAGATGATATTTTTTTCTCAAACAAAATATTTGAAAGAAATGTTTAAAAAATATGGCTATGAAAGTATGAAACTTAGGAAAGTTCCCATAAACCAATCTATTCACTTAGACCTAGATGAACAGGGGAAAACCATAGACCAAAAACTTTATAGAGGACTTATAGGATCTTTATTATACCTTACAGCTAGTAGGCCTGACATTCTATTTAGTGTTGGATTATGTGCTAGGTTCCAAGCAAACCCAAAGCAAAGTCAATTGAAACTTGTTAAAACAATCTTCAAATATTTGAAAGGAACTATGACTCTAGGATTATGGTATCCTATAAATGACCTTTCTTGTGAACTCATTGGCTATATAGATTCAAATTTTTGAGGATCTAGAGTGGATAGAAAGAGCACATCAGGGACATGTCAATTCTTAGGACATTGTCTTGTTTCATGGTCAAGCAAAAAACAAAATTGTATAGCCTTATCAACAACCAAAGTCGAATATGCTGCTGTTGGAAGTTGTGTTGCTCAAGTACTATGGTTAAGACAACAACTTCAAGACTATGGTTTAGAAGTCACACATATACCTATTAGAATTGATAACACTAGTGCATTAACATTAGTCAAGGATCAAGTTCATCATTCTAGGACTAAGCACATAGATTTTAGATATCACTTTATCAGAGACCAAGTAGCCAAAGGATAGTAGAATTAGAGTATGTTCCCACTAAGCTTGAATTGGCTGACATTTTTACCAAACCCTTGTCATCGAGCAATTTCAAACATTGAGAGAACAATTAGGAATTTTAGACATTGCTTAGGGTTCACTCCCTTTTGATGGTGTCAAAGAGGGAGAATAGTTAGGAGTTAGAAGGAGCATCAAGATAGGGGAGCATGTTAATTCTTAATTTTCTCCTTAAAAATTTGTTTCTATTTTCTTTGTCAAATTTTTGTATTAAAAATATTTATGTCTTGTCATCATCAAAAGGGGGAGATTGTTATACCCTTGTGTTTGATGAGTCAAACATAAATGTTTATATCTCATATAGGCTTGCTTTAATTGAAAATGTTAATATTCAATTAAGTCAAGCAATGAACTTTAAATGTCTAAAATAATGGTCTTCAAGGTTCTTGGAGTAATGACAAGCTTCAAGGAAATTACAAACATTCACTAAAATTTTTATACCTGAGTTTCTCTTTATTTTTCTTGAATTTGATATGTCTAAATTTTGAGATGATGAGGCACACTAGTAGTATTAATATTTGAAAATGTTATATGTTTAATAATTTTTGAATTTTGATTTTTGGGCCAAGCATTATTGATCAAAAGTATAGACATCGATTTTGATTTTTTAAAATTATTTAGGAATTATTTTTCATAAATTTCATTTCATAGTCATTTAGGACACTTGTAATACTATCATAATATGAAATTATTTTGGTATACATATATTCAAAATTTTGGCACAAAAATTCTCACAAAACATTATAAAACCACTTTAGTCTCGAGAATTCTCACTGCAGCGTTGAGCGGGTCAACCTAACCCGACGGCTAGTCCGTCTAGGCCTTAAGGACTTATAAAATAAAATAAAGTAAAAATTATTTGATAGACACAAAAGGGACTAGCGAAGCCCAAAGGCCGCAGGAACAGCTGCTGAATGGAACAAGTGTGAAACATTGTATGAACTCAGTCAGCAGAGAAAGCTTACCAGAACAAGCACAAAATCAAGTCAACCAGGACCAAGTGATGAAATCTTGGTTGAGGAAGGGTGAGCCAACACCAAACGGCTCAAAAGACATATGAACCGAAAGTATTATAGAGAGCAATCGCAAAGACATTTGGATGATGTGGGACTAAACTCCAATTCAATTGTCAAAGAATGTAGAAGGACAGGTGCAATCGGACGGCTTAGATTAATTAAAGATAAATTTCTGCATGATATCAGTAAAACACCAAGCAGGAGATTCGAACCCTAGCCAAATCTACAAGGGGATACGGAACCACTATAGTAAGTCTCTATTTTAGTTGATTTCTGGACACATTTTTTTAATACATGATGGACAACCAACGTGTGATCCAATGGCCCAGATCAAAGCTACCTAGATCCAACAGCCAGGATTGATCTTGAACGGTAAATTCAAGATTCAATCATAAATGTTCATTTTAGGCTCCAAATCGAACAGTGACTACTTTGTGTCCGTTAACCAAACTGCTAGTTCATTTTAAAGCCATTGGGAGTAGATTTAGAGCTCAAATTAAGCTCTATAAATAAGGAATGATGAAGAACACCTAAAGGTTAACATTACTAAGATTTCATGACTTTCAAATAACAATATTGAGCAATTCCAAGTGCATACAGTGCTTCCAAAGTCACAAAGTGAAAGCTGTAAGAAGGAACCCAAAATTAGAGGATTTTGCTTCAACTATTTTCAATCTCTATTCCTCCCTCTTTTTGGTATTATGTGTGCCTCATATTTCTCTTAAAATTGTCTTAAGTTTTGCCAATTTTTTTGTATTTCTTTCTTTGGGGTAAGGGCATCCCGAGAATTGTGCAAAAGCCTGGGGTTTGAGTTGAGCCCAAAAAAACTCAAGTAGGTTCGGGATTAGCCGTCAGTAAAATCCTAAGAAGGTTTGAGGTGAATCGTACGAAAAACCTCGTTTGTAATTTGGTGATTTTAGCGGTTTTTCTCAAACATTTGTTGGGGTAGATGTAGGCTCGATTTTGAGTCCAACTATCTTAAAAATCTTTTGTGTACTATTCTTTCTTATTCTTGCTCAAAAGATTTAAGTTTTAATTAAAACAAAAAATTTTAAGAAAATTTTATTTACCACAATTCACCCTCCTTTCTTGTGGGATTATCTTAAGCACAAAGAACTTCAATTGGTATTAGAGTGAAGAATCCCAAATTACGTGAGTAACCTCACGTGGGAGATCCGTTTGTGCTAAGAGAAGGCTTTCTCATATTTTTTGTGGTTTTGAGATTCTTGGTTTTATGGCTTCCTCTTTGGTTGATATGACTGCAATATTATATGAAAAAGAGGAATAAGAATAAGAAGAAGAAAAAGAAGAAGTAGAAGAAGAGGAATAAGAAGAAGATAGAGAAAAAGACGACAAAGAAGAAGAAGGTGAGGAGGAGGAGGAGGAAGAAGAAGAAGAAGAAGAAGGAAAAGAAGAAGAAGAAGCAAAAGAGGAAGAAGAAGAAGTAAAAGAAGAAGAAGAAGAAGAAGAAGAAGGGGAAGAGGAAGAAGTGGAAGAAGAAGAAGAACAACAAAAAGGAGAAAAAGGACAAGATGAAGACGAAAAAGAAGAAGAAGAAGAGGAAGAAGAATAAGAAGATAAAGAAGATGAAGAGGTAGAAGAAGATTTAAGGCAAAGAAGAAGAAGAGGAAGAAGAAGAAGAAGAAGAAGAAGAAGTAAGAGGAAGAAAAAGAAGTAGAAGAAAATGGAATAAAAAGAAGAGAAAAAGAAGAGAAGATGAAGAAGGTGAAGAAGAAGAAGAAGAGGAAGAAGAACAAAAGAAAAAGAATAAGAAGATAATAATAATAAGAAGGAGAAGTAGGCGAATGAGAAGAAGAAGAAGTGAAAGAAGAATAAGTAAAAAAAGAAGATGATGATGAGGAAGAAGAAGAAGAAGAAGAAGAAGAGGAAGAAGAAGAAGAAGAACAAGAGGAAGAGGAGGAGAAGGTGACAGAAAAAGAAGATTAAGAAGAATAAGAAGAAGAAGAAGATGAAGATGAAGAAGAAGAAGAAAAGGAACAAGAAGAAGAAGAAGAAGAAGAATGAGAAGAAGAAGAAGAACAAGAAGTAGAAGAAGTAGAAGAAGAGGAAGAAGAAGGAGAAGAAGAAAAGGAAGAAGTAAGAGAAAGAAAAAGAAGAGGAAGAAAAAGAAGAGGAAGAAAAAGAAGAGTAAGAGAAGAAGAAGATATAAGAGGAGGAAGAAGAAGAAGAGGAAGATGAAGTGAAAGAAGAAGAAGAAGAAGAACAAGAATAAGAAGAGGAAGAATAAGAATGAGAAGAAGAAGAAGGTGAAGAAGGAGAAGAAGAAGAGAAAGAAGAAGAAGAAGAAAAAGAAGAAGTAGGAGAAGATGAAGAAGTAGAAGAAGAAGCAGTAAGCAAAGAAGAAGAAGGTGTTGAACAAGAAAATATGAAGAAGAAGAAAAAGACGAACAAAAATAGCAAGAAGAGGAACAAGAAGAATAAGAATAAGAATAAGAAGAAGAAGAGGAAGAATAAGAAGAAGAAGAAGAAGAAGAAGAAGCAAGAGGAAGAAGTAGTAGTAGTAGAAGAAGAAGAAGAAGAAGAAGAAGGTGAAGAAGAGGAAGAAGAACAAGAAGAAGTAAAAGAAGATGAAGAAGGTGAAGAAGAAGAAGAAGAAGTGGAAGAAGAAGAAGAAGAAGAAGAAGTACAGAAGATGAAGAAGAATAGGAAGAAGAAGAAGATGATAAAGAAGAAGAAGAAGTAAGAGGAAGAAGAAGAAGTAGTAGTAGTAGTAGAAGAAGAAGAACAGGAAGAAGAAGAATAAGTAAAAGAAGAATAAGAAGATAAAGATGAAGAAGAAGAAGAAGAGGAAGAAGAAGAAGAAGAAGAAGAAGAAGAAGATGATGATGATGAAGAAGAAGAAGAAGAAGAACAAGAACAAGAAGTAGAAGGAGAGGAAGAAGAAGGAGAAGAAGATGAGGAAGAAGAAGAAGGATGAGAGAAGAAGAAGAAGTAAGAGGAAGAAGAAGAAGAGGAAGAAAAATAAGAGTAAGAGAAGAAGAAGAAATAAGAGGAGGAAGAAGAAGAAGAGGAAGATGAAGTGAAAGAAGAAGAAGAAGAAGATGAACAAGAAGAGGAAGAATAAGAATGAGAAGAAGAAGAAGGTGAAGAAGAAGAAGAAGAAGAGAAAGAAGAAGAAGAAAAAGAAGAAGTAGGAGAAGATGAATTAGAGGAAGAAGCAGTAAGCAAAGAAGAAGAAGATGTTGAATAAGAAAATATGAAGAAGAAGAAGAAAAAGACGAACAAAAATAGTAAGAAGAAGAACAAGAAGAATAAGAATATGAAGAAAAAGAAGAAGAAGGCGAAGAATAATAAGAAGAAGAAGAAGAAGAAGAAGAAGAAGCAAGAGGAAGATGTAGTAGTAGTAAAAGAAGAAGAAGAAGAAGGAGAAGAAGAGGAAGAAGAACAAGAAGAAGTAAAAGAAGATGAAGAAGGTCAAGAAGAAGAAGAAGAAGTGGAAGGAGAAGAAGAAGAAGAAGAAGAAGTGGAAGAAGAAGAAGAAGAAGAAGAATTATAGAAGATGAAGAGGAAGATGAAGAGGAAAATGAAGAAGAAGAAGATGATAAAGAAGAAGAAGTAAGAGGAAGAAGAAGAAGTAGTAGTAGTGGTAGAAGAAGAAGAACAAGAAGAAGAATAAGTAAAAGAAGAAGAAGAAGGTGAAGTTGTAAAGAAGAACAAGAAAAAGAAAAGGAAAAAGTGTAAGAAGTAGAATAAGAAGAAGAAGATGGAGCAAAAGAGGAAGAAGAAGAAGATGAGGAAGAAGAAGAAGAGGAAGAAGAAGAAAAGGAAGATGATGACGAAGATTAAGAAGAAGAAGAAGGAGAGGAAGAAGAAGAAGAAGAAGAAGATGATGATGATGAGGAAGAAGAGGAAGAAGAAGAATAAGAAGGAGCAAAGGAAGAAGAAGAAGAAGAAGAAGAAGATGATGATGATGATGATGATGAAGATTAGGAAGAAGAAGAAGAAGAAGAAAAAGAGAAAAAAATAACAAGGAAAAGAAGAAGAAGAACAGGAGGAAGAATAAGAAGAAGAGAAAGGACAAGAAGAAGAAGAAGGAGATGTAGAAGAAGAAGAAGAAGAAGATGATGATGAAGTAAGAGGAAGAGAAAGAAGATGAGGAAGAAGAAGAAGAAGAAGAAGAAGATGAAGAGGAAGAAGAAAAATTTGGAGAACAAGAGGAAGGCATAGAAGAAGAAGAAGAAGAAGAAGAAAAAGAAGAAGAAGAAGAATAAGAAGAAGAAGAAGAAGGAGAAGAAGAAGAAGTTGATGAAGAAGAGGAAGAAGGAGAAGATGATGATGATGATGAAGAAGAAGAAGAAGATAAGGATGAAGAAAAAAAAGAAGAAGAAGATGAACAATAAGAATAAGAAGAAGAAGAAAAAGAAGATGACAAAGAAGAAGAAGAAGATAAAGAAGAAGAAGAAGACAGAGAAGAAGAAGTAGAAGAAGAAGAAGGAGGAGGAGAATTAGGAGAAGATGAAGAAGAAGAAGAAAAAGTGGAAGAAGAAGAAGAAGAAGTAAGAGGAAGAAGAAGTAACAGTAGAAGATGAAGAAGAAAAAAAAGATGTAGAAGAAGAAGAAGAAGAAATAGAAGAACAAGAATAGTTAGAAGTAGAATATGAAGATTGTGAAGATGGAGAAGAAGAAGAAGATGGAGAAGGACAAGATTAGGAAGAAGATGACAAAAAAGATGAAGAAGAAGAGTAAGAAGAAGAAGAAGGAGAGGAGGAGGAGGAAGAAGAAGAAGAAGAAGATGATGATGATGATGTTGATGAGGAAGAAGAAGAATAAGGGGAAAAAGAAGTAGGAAAAGAAGAAGAACAAGAACAAGAATAAGAAAAAGAAGGAGAAGAAAAAGAGGAAGAACAACAAAAAGTGGAAGAAGAAGAAGAAGGTGGAGTAGAGTAGGAAGAAGAAGAAGAAGAAGAAGAACAAGAACAAGAAGAAGTAAGAGGAAGAAGAAGAAGATGAGGAAGAAGAAGAAGAAAAAGAAGAACCAGAAGAGGAAGAAGAAGTGGGAGAAGAAGGAGAGGCGAAGAAAAGGAAGAAGAGGAAGAAGAAGAAGAGGAGGAAGAAGAAGGAGAAGAAGAAGAACAAAATGAATAAGAAGAGGAGGAGGTGGTGGAGGAATAAGAAGAAGAAGAAGAAGACGAGGTTGAGGAAGAAGAAGAGGAAGGAGACGTGGGAGGCGGAGGAGGAGAAAGTAGAAGAAGAGGAAGAAGAAGAAGAAGAATTGGTAAAAGAAGAAGTAAGAGGAAGAAGAAGAAGTAGAAGCAGAAGAAAAAGAAGAAGAAAAAGAAGAAGAAGAACAAGAACAAGAAGTAAGAGAAGAAGAAAGTGAAGAAGAAGAAGAAGTAGAAGACGAAGAAGAAGAAGGCATAGGGAGGAAGGAGGAGGAGAAGATGTTAGAGGAATAAAAACAAGCAGAAGAAGAAGGAGAAGAGGAAGAAAAAAGAAGAAGAAGAAGAAGAAGAAAAAGAAGAATATGTGAAAGAAGGAGTAATTGAAAAAGAAGAAGAAGAAGAAGAAGAAGAAGAAGAATTATAAGAATAATAATATGAAGATGGAGAAGAAGGAGAAGTAAAAGAAGAAGGAGAAGGAGAAGAAGAAGAATAAGAAGAAGAAGAAGAAGAAGAACATGAAGAAGAAGACGATTTGAAAGGACAAGAAGAAGAAGAAGTTGGAAAAGAAGAAGAAGAAGATGACGATGGAGAAGAAGAAGAAGAAGAAGAAGATGACGATGGAGAAGAAGAAGAAGAAGAAAAGAAGAAGAAAAAGAACAAGAATAAGAATAAGAAAAAGAAGTAGAATAATAAGAGGAAGAACTGGAAGAAGAGGAAGAAGAAGAAGAAGAAGAAGAAGAAGTAAGAAGAAGAAAAAGAACATGAGGAAGAAGAAGAAGAGGAAGTAGAAGAAGAAAAAGAAGAAGATGAGAGAGAAGAAGAAGAAGAATGAGAAGAGGAAGAAGAAAAGTAGGAGACGACGAAGATGGTGAAAAACAAGAAGAAGACGATGAAGAAGAAGAAGAAGAAGAAGGACAAGAACAATAAGTAAAAGAAGAAGAAGTAGAAAAGGAAGAAGAGGAGGAAGAAGGAGGAGGAGAGGAAGAAGAAGAAGAAGAAGATGGTGATGATGTTTAAAAAGAAGAATAATAATAATAATAATAAGAAGATGATGATTTGGAAGAAGAAGAAATAGAAGAAGAAGAAGAAGAAGAAGAAGAAGAAAAAGAAAAAGATAATGAAAAAGAAGAAGAGGGCTAAGTAGATGAGGAAGTAGAAGTGGAAAAAGAAGAAGAAGAAGTAGAATAAGGCAAAACTGAAAAAGAAAAAGAAAAAGTTGAAGAAGAAGAGGAAGAAGAGAAAGAAGAAGAAGAAGAAAAAGAAAAAGAAAAAGAAAAACAAGAAGAAGAACAAAAAGAAAAGAATTGTAATAATTATAATAATAATAATAATAATAATAAAATAATAAAAAAAATAATAATAATTATAATAATGATAAGAGGAGGGGGAAGAAGAAGAAGAAGAAGAAGAAGTAGAGGATGTAAGAGGAAGAAGATGAAGTAGTAGTAGTAGTAGAAGAAGAAGAAGAAGAAGAAGAAGAAGAAATAAGAGAAGAAGAAGACGGTGAAGAAAAAAGGACAAAGAAGAAAAAGAAAAGGAAGTAGTAGAAGAAGATGAAGAAGAAGAAGAAGAGGAAGAGAAAGAAGAAGAACAACAAGTAGTACTAGTAGTAGTAGTAGAAGAAGAAGAAGAAGAAGAAGAATAAGAAGAATAAAAAAATAAGAAGAAGAAGAAGATGAAGTAGATGAGGAAAAAGTAGTAGAAGAAGAAGATGATGAAGAAGAAGAATAATAATAATAAGAAGAAGAAGGAGAGGAAGAAGAAGAAGAAGAAGAACAAGAAGTAAAACAAGAAGATGAGGAAGAAGAAGAAGAAGAAGAAAAAGATGAATAACAAAAACAAGAAGAAGAAAGAGAAGAAGAAATCAGAGGAAGAAGAAAAAGTATTAGAAGAAGAAGTAGAAGGAAAAGAAGAACAAGAAGTAGAAGATGAAGTAAGAGTAAGAAGAAGAAGATAAGGAAGAAGAAGAAGATGAAGAAGAAGAATAAGGACAAGAAGATGATGAAGAAGAAGAAGAAGAAGAGGTGGAAGAACAAGAAGAGAAGAAGAAGGAAAGGAGGAAGAAGAAGAAGAACATGATGATGAGGAGCAAGAGGTGGAAGAAAAAGAAGAAGAAGAAGAAGAGGAGGAGGAAGAGGAAGTAGAAGAAAAAGAAGAAGAAGAAGAATGAAAACAAGAAAAAGAAAGAGGATGAAGAAGTAAAAGAAGAATAAGAGAAAGAAGAAGAAGAAGAAGAAGAAGGAGAACAACAAGAAGTAAGAGAAGAAGAAGAAAGTGAAGAAGAAGAAGGGGAAGAAGAAGAAGAAGACGTAGGAGAAGAAGAAGAAGAAGAAGAAGAAGAAGAAGAATAAGTAAATGAAGAAGAAGAAGAAGAAGGAAAAGAAGGAGTAGAAGAAGAAGAAGAAGAAGAAGAAAAAGAAGTAGGAGAAGATGAAGTAGAAGAAGTAGAACAAGTAAGCAAAGAAGAAGAAGAAGTTGAAAAAGAAAAGAAAAAGAAGAAGGAAAAGAAGAAAAAAATAGGAAGATAAAGAATAAGAAGAATAAGAAGTAGAAGAAGAAGAAGTAAGAGGATGAAGTAGTAGTAATAGTAGTAGTTGTAGAAGAAGAAGAAGAAGAAGGTGAAGAAGAAGAAGTAAGAGAAGATGAAAAAGGTGAAGAAGAAGAAGAAGAAGAAGAGGAAGAACTAGAAGAAGAAGAAGAATATGTAGACATTATGAAAAAGAAGATGAAGAAG
>JAIUJO010001563.1:87500-88604 GCA_023846275.1 Vanilla planifolia
GAAGTACAAGAAGTAGTAATAGAAGAAGAAGAAGAAGAAGTAGAAGAAGAGGAGGAAGAACAAGAAATAGTAGTAGAGGAAAAATAACAACAAGAAGAAGAAGAAGAATTAGAATAATAATAATAATAATAATAAGAAGGAGAAGTAGAAAAAGAAGAAAAAGTAGAAGAAGAAGAAGAAGAAAAAGAAGAAGGAGAAGAAGAGGAAGAAGAAGAAGAATAAGAAGAAGAGGAAGAAGAAGAAGTAGAAGAAGATTAAGAAGAAAAGAATTAGTAGTAGTAGTAGTAGAAAAAGGGGAAGAAGAAGAAGAAAGGGAAGAAGAAAAGGAAGAAGCAGAGAAAGTGGAGGAAGAAGAAGATGGGAAAGAGAAGGAAGAAGAAGAAGAAGAAGAGGAAGAGGAAGGTGAGGTAGAAGACGATGAGTAACAAGAAGAAAATGAGCAAAAAAGAGAAGAAAAGTAAGAAGAAGAAGAAGAGAAGAAGAAGAACAAGAACAAGAAGAGGAAGTAGAAGAACATGAGGTGGAAAAGAAGATGAAGTAGAAGAAGAAGAAGAAGAAGAAGAAAAAGAAGAAAAAAAAAGAGGAATGAGAACGAGAAGAGGAAGTAGAAGATGAAAAAGAAGAAGAAGAAGAAGGGGAAGAATAAGAAGATAACGGAGAAAATCTAGAAGAAGATGAAGAGGAAGAAGAAGAAGAAGAAGAAGAAGAAGAGTAACAGAAAGAAGTAGAAGAAGAGGAAGAATAGGAAGAAGAAGAAGAAGAAGGTGAGGTAGATGAGGAAGATGAGGAAGAAGATGAAGAAGAAGGCGAGCAAGAAAAACAAAAGGATTAGGAAGAAGATGAAGAAGATGAAGAAGAGGAAGAAGAAGATGATGAAGAAAATAAGAACAACAACAAGAAGAGGAAGAAGAACAAGAACAAGATGAAAAAGTGAAAGAAGAGGAGAAAAAGAAGAAGCTGTAGCACAAGAAGAGGAAAAAGAAGAAGAGAAAGAGGAAGAAGTAGTAGTAGTAAGTAGTAGAAGTAGAAGAAGAAGAAGAAGAAGAAGAAGTAGAAGAGAATGAAGATGAGGAAGACGAAGAAGAAGAAGAAGAAATAGGTGTA
>JAIUJO010002785.1:0-5000 GCA_023846275.1 Vanilla planifolia
AGAAGATGATTATAAAGAAGAAGAAGAAGAAAAAGTAGAAAGAGAAGAATAAGGAAAGGGAAGAAGAAGGAGTAAGAGAGGAAGAAGTAGAAGCAGAAAGAGTGAAGAAGAAGTAGAAAAAGAAGAAGAATTAGAAGAACAAGAAGAAGAAGAAGAAGATGAAGAAAAAGAAGAACAAATAGAAGGTGGTGATTAGTAGAAGAAGAAGAAGAAGATGAAGAAGAAGAAGATGAAGAAGAAGAAGATGAAGAAGAAGAAGGAGATTATTATGATGAAGCTAAAGAAGAAGAAGAAGAAGAAGAACAAGAAGGAAAGAAGAAGAGGAAGATGAGAAGTAGAAGAAGAAGCAACTAAAGAAGAAGAAGAAGAACTAGAAGAAGAAGAAGAAGAAAAAGAAGAAAAAGAAGAAGCAGAAGCTGAAGAAGAAGAAGAAGAAGAAGAAGAAGTAGAAAAAGTAGAAAGAAGAACAAGAAGAAGAAGAAGAAGACGAAGAAGAATAAGAAGAAGATGAAGAAGAAGAAGAAGAAGAAAAAGAAGAAGAAGAAGAAGGAAAAGAACAGGAAGAAGAAAAAGAAGATGTTAAAGAAGAAGAAGAAGAAGAAGATGTAGAAGAAGAAGAAGAAGAAGATAAATTTAAAGAAGATAAAGAAGAAGATGATAATGATGATTAAGAAAAAGAAGAAGAAGAAGAAGAAGAAGAAGAAGAAAAAGAAGAAGAAGAAGAAGGAGAAGAAAAAGAAGAGGAAGAACAGGAACAAGAAGATGAGGAAGAAAAAGATGAAAGGGAAGGGAGAAGGAGAACGAGAAAGAGAGGGAGAAAGAGAGAGAAGAGAAAGCAGAATAAAAAGAAGAAGAAGAAGAAGAAAAAGAAGAGAAGGAAAATGAAGGTGAAAAAGAAGAAGAAGAAGAAGAAAAAAAAGAAGATCACAAAGAAGAAGACGATAAAAAAGAAAAAGAAGAAGAATAATAATAATAATAATAATAATAATAAGAAGTATAAGAAGAAAAAGTCGAAGTGGAAGAAGAAGAAGAATAATAAGAACAAGAAGAAAGAGAAGAAGAAAAGGAAGAAGATGAAGAAGACAAAGAAGAATCAGAAGAAGAAGAAGAAGAAGAAGAAGAGAAGAAGATGTAGAAGAAGAAGAAGAAGAAAAAGAAGTAGAAGAAGAAGAAGCAGTAGAAGAAGAAGAAGAAGATGAAGTAGTACAAGGAGAAGTAGTAGAATAAAAAGAAGTAGAAGAAGATGATGATGATGAAGAAGAAGAAGAAAAAGAAGAAGTAGAAGAAGGAAGAAGAAGAAAAAAAGGAAGAAAGGAGAATGAGAAGAAGAAGGAGAAGGAGATAGAGAGAAGAAGTAGTAGAAGAAGAAGAAGAAGAATAAGAAGAAAAAGAAGAAGAAAAAGGAGAGGAAGAAGAAGAGGAAAGATGAAGATGAAGAAGAACAAGAAGAAGAAGGTGATGATGAAGATAAGAAGAAGAAGAAAAAAGAAGAAGATGATGATGTTGAAGATGAAGCAAAAGAAAGAAGAAGAAAAAGGCGAAGAATAAGAAGAAAAACAAGAAGAAGAAGTAGATGAGCAAGAAGAAGAAGAAGATAAAGAAGCAAAAGAAGAAGAAGATAAAGAAGCAAAAGAAGAAGAAGAAAAAGAAGAAAAGGAAGAAGAAGTAGAAAAGGAAGAAGAAGAAGAAGTATAAAAAGAAGAAGAAGAAGAAGAAGAGTAAGAAGAACAAGAAGAATAACAAGAAGAGGAGGAAGAAGAAGAAGAAGAAGAAGAAGAAGAAAAAAGAAGAAGAAGAAGTACGAAAAAAATAGGAAGAAGAAGATGATGAAGTTAAAGAAGAAGAAGAAGAATAAGAAGAAAAAGAAGAAGAAGAAAGCGAAGACGAAGAAGAAGAAGAGGAAAAGAAGGAAAAGAAGCAGAAAGAATAGGGAGATGAGGAAGAAGAAGAAGGAGAACAAGAAGAAGAAGAAGATGAAGAAGTAGAAGAAGAAGTAGAAGAAGAAGAAGAAGAAGAAGAAGAAGAACAAGAAGAAAAAGAAGAACAAAAAGAAAAAGAAATGGAAGAAGAAGAGGAAGAAGAGAGAAGAAGATGAAGAAAAGAGAAGTAGTAGAAGAAGAAGAAGAAGAAGAAGAAAAAGAAAAAAGTAAAAGAAAAGGAAGAAGGTGATGATGAAGAAGAAGAAGAAAAGGAAAGAAGGGGAAGAAGAAGGGGAAGAAGAGGAATAAGAAGAAGAAGAAGAAAAAGGAGTGGAAGAAGAAGAAGGAAAAAAAGAGGAAGAAGAAGAAGAAGAAGGAAAAAAAGAGGAAGAAGCAGAAGAAGAAGAAGTAGAAGAAGAAGTAGTAGAAGAACAAGAAGAAGAAGAAGAATAACAAAAAGAAGTAGAAGTAGAGGAAGAAGACGATGAAGAAGAAGAAGAAGAAGAAGAAGAAAAACAAGATGAAGAAGTAGAAGAGGAAGAATAAGAAGAAGATGATGATGATGAAGATGAAGGAAAATAAGAAAGAGGAAAAAGGCGAAGAATAAGAAGAAAAACAAGAAGAAGAAGAAGTAGAAGAAGAAGAAGAGGAAGAAGAAGAATATGAAGTTAAAGAAGAAGAAGAAGAAGAAGAAGAAGAAGAAGAAGAAGAAGAAAGGAAGAAGAAGAAGAAGAAGAAGAAAGAAGAAGGAAAAGATGTAGATTAATAAGGAGATGAAGAAGAAGAAGAAGGAGAACAAGAAGAAGAAGAAGATGAAGAAGTAGAAGAAGAAGTAGAAGAAGAAGAAAAAAGAAGATGAAAAAGAAGAAGAAAGAAGAAGGAACAAGAAGAAATGGAAGAAGAAGAAGGAAGAAAAAAGAAGATGAAGAAAGAGAAGAAGAAGAAGAAGAAGAAGAAGAAGAAGATGAAGAACCTGAAGAAGTAATAATAGAAAGAGAAGACGATGAAGAAGAAGAAGAAGAAGAAGAAACAATAATAATAAGAAGAATAAGAAGAAGAAGAAAAGGGAAGAAGGAGAATGGAAAAGAGAAGAAGAAGAAGTAGAAGGAAAAAGAAAAAGAAGAGAAAAAAAAGAGGAGAGGAAGAAGAAGAAGAAAAAGAAAGAAGAAGAAGAAGGAGAAAGATGAAGTAGAAGAAGAAGAACAAGAACAAGAAGATGAAGAAGAAGATGAAGAAGAAGATAAAGAAGAAGAAGGAGAAAAAGAAGAAGAAGAAGAAGAAGAAGAACCAGCAAAAGAAGAAGAAGAAGAAGAAGAAGAAGATGAAAAAGTTAAGAAGAGGAAAAAAGAAGTTGATGAAGAAGAAAAAGAAAAGGAAGAAGGGGAAGAAGAAGATGAAGAAGAGGAGTAAGAAGATGAAGAAGAAAAAGAAGAAGAAGGAGTAGAAGAAGAAGTAGAGGAATAAGAACAAGAGGAAGAAGAGGAACAAGAGGAAGAAGAAGAAGAGGAAGATGTAAAAGAAGTACAAGAAGAAGGGGAAGAAGGAGGATTAGGAGAATAAGAAGAAGAAAAAGTAGAATAAATAAAGCGGGAAGAAAAAGAAAAAAGAAGAGGAGGAAGATTGAAGGTGAAAAAATAATAAGGAAGAAAGAAAAAAAAAGAAAATGATGCAGAAGAAGATGATAAAGAATAAAAAGAAGAATAAGAATGATAATAATAATAATAATAAGAAGAAAAAGAAGAAGAAGATGAAGAAGAAGAACAAGAACAAGAAAGAGAAGAAGAGGGAGAAGGAAGAAGAAGAAGAAGAATAAGAAGAGGAAGAAGAAGAAGAAGAAGAGGAAGAATAAGAAGACGAAGAAGAACAGAAGAAGAAGAAGAAAAAGAAGAACCAGAAGAAGTAGTAGTACTAGTAGTAGAAGAAGATGAAGAAGAAGAAGAACAAGGAGAAGATGAAGAAGAAGAATAAGAAGAAGAAATAAGAAGAAGAAGAAGAAGAAAAAAGAAGAACAAGAAGAAGGAGAAGAAGAAGAAGAAGACGAAGATGGAGAAGAATAATAAGAAGAAGAAAAACTAGAAGATGAGTAAGAAGATAAAAAGGAAGAAGAAGAAGAATGCAAAGAAGAAGAAGAAGAAGAAAAAAGAAGAAGAAGAAGAAGTGGAAGTAGAAGAAGTGGAAGAAGATGAAGTAGTAAGAGGAGGAGAAGTTGTGGAAGAAGAAGTAGAAGAAGAAGAGATGTTGAAGAAAGGTAGAAAGAGAAAAAAAGGAGAAGAAGAAGAAAGGGAGGAAGAAGGTGAAGGAGGAAAAGAAGAAGAAGGAGAATGAGAAAATTAGAAGAAGAAGTAGAAGAAGAAGAAGAAGAAGAAGAATAAGAATAAGAAGAAGAAGAAGAAGAGAAGAAGAAGAAGAAATTGGAAGAATGAAGATGAAGAAGAACAAGAAGAAGAAGGTGAAGATGAAGCAAAAAAAGAAGATGAAGATAAAGACGAAGAAGAATAAGAAGAAGATGAGGATGATGAAGATTAGGCAAAAGAAGAAGAAGAAGAAGAAGAAAGAAGAAGAAACCTGAAGAAAAAGATGAAGAAGAAGAAGATGATGAGCAAGAAGAAGGAGAATAACAAGCAAAAGAAGAAGAAGATGAAGAAGTAGAAGAAGAAGAACAAGAAAAAGAAGAAGAAGAAGAAGAAGAAGAAGAAGAATAATAATAAAGAAATAGAAAAAGAAGAAGAAGAAGAAGAAGAAGTAGAATAAGAAGAAGAGGGAGGAAGAAGAAGAAGAAGAAGAAGAAGAAGAAGAAGGAAAAGAAGAAGAAGAAGTTAAAGAAGAGGAAAATGAAGAAGTAGAAGTTAAAGAAGAAGAAGAAGAAGAAGATGAGGAAGAAGAAGAAGAAGAAGAAAAAAAAGAAGAAAAAGAAGAAGAAGAAGAAGAAGAAGAAGAAAAAGAAAGAAGAAGAAAAAGAAGAAGAAGGAAAAGAAGTAAAAGAATATGTAGATGAAGAAGAAGAAAAAGGACTACTAGAAAAAAGAAGAAGAAGAAGAAGAAGTAGAAGAAGTAAAGGAAGAACAAGAAGAAGAAGAAGAC
>JAIUJO010002785.1:35000-37500 GCA_023846275.1 Vanilla planifolia
AGAAGAAGAAAAGAAGAAGAAGAAGAAGAAGAAAAAAAAAAGAAGAGGAAGAAGAAGAAGAAAAAGAAGGATAAGTAGAAGAAGAAGAATAAAATGATGAAGATGAAGAAAAAGAAGAAGATGATGAAGAAGTGGAAGAAGAAGAAGAAGAAGAAGAAAATGAAGAAGAAGAAGAGGAAGAAGAAAAAGAAGAAGAAGGGGAAGATGGTGAAGAAGAAGAAGAAAAGGAAGAAGAAGAAGAGAAAGAATATAATGAGGAAGAAGAAGAAGAAGATGAAAAAGAAGAAGAAGAAGAAAAAGGGGAAGATTAGGATTATGAAGAAGAAGAAGAAGTAGATAAGAAGAAGAAGAAGAAGAGGAAGTGAAAGAAGAAGAAGAAGAAGAAGAAGAACAATAAGTAGAAGTAGAACAAGTTGGAGCAGGAGAAGAAGAAATGGGGAAAGAAGAAGATGGAGAAAAAGAAGAACAAAGGGAAGACGAAGAAGAAGAAGAAATAGAAGAAGAAGAAGAAGAAGAAAAAGAAGAAGAAGAAGGAAATGAAGAAGGAGACGAAGAAGAAGAAGAAGAAGAAATAGAGGAGGAAGATGAAGATGATGAAGAAGTCAAAGAAGTAGAAGATGATGATGATGACGATGATGATGAAGAAGAGGAAGATAAAGAAGAAGAAGAAGAAGAAGAAAAATATGATTATGAAAAAGAAGACGGAGAAGAAGAAGAAGAAGAAGAAGAATAATAATAATAAGAATAAGAGTAAGAATAAGAATAAGAATAAGAAGAATAAGAAGAAGAAGAAGAAGAAAATGAATAATAATAATAACAATAATAATAACAATAAGAAAAAGAAGAAGAAGAAGATGAACAAGAAGAAGAAGAAGAAGAAGAAGAATAAGAAGAAGAAAAAGAAGAAGGGGAAGAAGAAAAAGAAGAAGAAGAAGTAGAAGAAGAATGAGAAGAAGTAGAAGAAGGAGAAGTAGATTCGGAAAAAGAAGAAGAAGAAGAAGAAGAAGGAAAAGAGGAGGTAGAAGAAGTAGAAGGAAAAGAAGAAGAAGAGAAAAAAGAAGAAGAAAACGTTGAAGAAGAAGAAGTAGAAGAGGAAGAAGAAGAAGAGGAAGAAGTAGAAGAAAGAATGAGAAGAAGTACTTGAAGATAAAGGAGTAGTAGTATTAGTACAAGTCGAAGAAGAGGAAGAAGAAGAAGAAGAAGAATAAAAAGAAGAATAAGAAGAAGAAGAAGCAGCAGAAAATGAAGTAGAAGAAGAAAATGTAGATGAAGAAGGAGAAGAAGAAGAAGAAGAAGAAGAAGAAGAAGAAGAGGAAGAAGAGGAAGAAGAGAAAGAAGAGGAAGAAGGCTCAGAAGAAGAAGAAGAGGAAGAAGAAGAAGAAGACGACGAAGAAGAAGAAGAAGAAGAAGAAGAAGTTGTAGTAGTAGTAGTAGAAGAAGAAGAAGAAGAAAAGAAGAAGAAGAAGAAGTTGGAGAAGAAGAAGAAGAAGAAGAAATAGAAGAGGTGGAAGAAGAAGTAGAAGATGAAAAGGAAGAAGAAAAAGAAGAAGCGCAAGAACAAGAAGAAAAAGAAGAAGAAGTAGAAGTAGATTTAGAACAAGAAGAAAAAGGAGAAGAAAGAGAAGGAGAAGGTAAAGAAAAAGGGAAGGAAGAAAAAGAAGAAGAAGAAGAACAAGAATATAAATAAAAAGAATAAGAAGAAGAAGAATAAGAAGAAGAAGAAGAAGAAGAAGTAGAAGAAGAAAAAGGGGAAAAGAAGACAAAGAAGTAGAATATGAAGAGATAGAAGAAGAAGGAGAGGAAGAAGAAGGAGTAGGAGAAGAAGAAGAAGAAGAAAAAGAATGAGGAGAAGATAATGAAGATTATGAAGAATACGAAGAAGAAGAAGAAGAAGAAGAACAAGAACAAGAAGATGAAGAAAAATAAGAAGGGGTTCAAGAGGAAGAGGATGAAGAAGAAAAAGAAGAAGAAAAAGAAGAAGAAGAAGAAGAAGAAGAAGAAGAAGAAGAAGAAAAAGAAAGAGAAGAAGAAGAGGAAGAAGAAGAAGGAGAAGAAGAAGAAGAAGAAAAGGTTATAGGAGAAGAAGAAGAAGGAGAAGAATAAAAATAATAACGAGAACGAGAAGAAGAAGAGAAGAAGAAGAGAAGAAGGGGAAGAAGGAGAAGAGGAGGAAGAAGAAGAAGGGCAAAAAGAAGAAGAAGAAGTCGAAGAAGAAGAAAAAGAAGAAGAAGAAGAAGAAGAATAGGAAGAAGAAGAAGAAGAAGATAAAGAAGACGTGGAAGAAGATTATGGCAATGAAGAAGAAGACGAAGAAGAAGAGGAAGAAGAAGAATAAGAAGGAGAATTAAAGGAAGAAGAAGAAGAAGAAGACGAAGAAGTAGAAGAAGAAGAAGAAGAAAAAGAAGAAGTTTAAGAAAAAGACAAAAGAAGAAGAAGAAGAAGAAGAAGAAGAAGTTTGTGAAGATGAAGATGATGAATAAAAAGAAGATGAAGCAGAAGA
>JAIUJO010002785.1:45000-47500 GCA_023846275.1 Vanilla planifolia
GAAGAAGTAGATGAAGAAGAAGAAGATTGTGAAGAAGATGAAGAAGAGAATGAAGAAGAAGAAGAAGATGAAGAAGAAGAAGAAGAAGAAGAGCAAGAAGAAGAATAAGAAGAAATAGAAGAAGAAGAAGAAGAAAAAGAAGAAGTAGAAGAAGAACAAGAAGGAGAAGATGAAGAAGATGATGATGATGAAGAAGAAGAAGAACAAGAAGATGTACAAGAAGAAGAAGAAGAAGAAGAAAATGAAGTAGAAGAAGAAGAAGAAGAAGAAGAAGAAGATGAAGAAAGAGTAGATGAAAAAGAAGGAGAAGATGTTGCGGAGGAAGAAGAAGGGAAGAGGAAAGATAAGGAGAAGAAAAAGAAGAAGACAAAGAAGTTGACAAAGTTGAAAAAGAAAAAGAAAAAAAAAAGGCGAGGATGAAGAAGGACAAGGAAATGAAGAAGAGGTAGAGAAGAAGAAGAAGAAGAAGAATAAGAAGAAGAAGAAGATGAAGAAGAAGTAAAAGAAGAAGCAGAAGAAGAAGCAGTAGTAGAAGAAGAAGAAGAAAATGGAAGAAGAAGATGAAGAAGAAGTAAAAGAAAAAGAAGAAGAAGATGTTGAAGAAGAAGAAGAATGCAAGAAGAAAGATAAGGAGAAGAAGAAGAAGAAGATTAAGAAGTTGACAAAGTGGAAAAAGAAAAAGAAAAAAAAGAGGCAAGAAAGATGAAGAAAGAGAAGGAGAAGAAGAAGAGGAAGAAGAAGAAGAAGGAGAAGAAAAGAAAGAAGTAGAAGAAGAAGAACAACAACAACAAAAAGAAGAAGAAAAGGAAGAATAAGAATAAGAAAAAGTAGAAGAAGAATAAGAAAAAGAAGAATAAGAAGAAGAAGAAGAATAAGAAAAAGGAGAAGAAGAAGAAGTAGTAGTAGTAGTAGAAGAAGAAGAAGAAGAAGATGAAGAAGAAGAAGATGATGAAGATGAAGAAGAAGAAGAATAATAATATGAAGAAGAGAAGAAGGAGAAAAGAAAAAAGGAGAATAAGAAGAAGAAGAAGAAGGACAAGAAGAGGAGGAGAAAGGAGATGAAGAAGAAGAAATGGAATAAGAAGAAGAAGAAGAAGAGAAAGGTGAAGAAGAAGGAGAAGAACAAGCAAAAGAAGAAGGAGAAGAAGAAGAAGAAAAAGAAGAAGAAGAAGGTGTTGAAGAAGGAAAAGAAGAAGAGCAAGAAGAAGAAGGAGAAGTAGAAAAAGAAGAAGATGATGTCACAGTAGAAGTTGAAGGAGTTGTTGAAGAAGAATAAGAAGAGAAAGTAGAAGAAGAAGAAGAAGAAGAAGAAGAAGAAGATGATGATGATGTTGATGATGAAGAAGAAGAAGTACACAAAGAAGAAGAAGAACAAGAAGAAAAAGAAGAAAAAGAAGAAAAAGTAGATAAAGAAGAAGAAGTGGAAGAAGAACAAGATGAAGAAGAAGGTGAAGAAGAAGAGGAAGGAGAAGAAGAGGAAGAAGGTAAAGAATAAGAAAATAAAGAAGAAGAATAAGAAAAACGGGAAGAAGAAGAACAAGAAGAAGAAAAAGAAGGAGAAAATGAAGAAGAACTAGAAGGAAGAAGAAGAAGAAAATGAAGAAGAAGATGAAGAAGAAAAAGAAGAAGAAAAGAAGAAGAAGAAGAAAAAGAAAAAGAAGAAGAGGACGAAGAAGAAGAAGAAGAATAGGAAGAAGAAGATGACTAATAATAATAATAATAATAATAATAATAATAAGAACAAGAAGAAGTTGAAGAAGAAGAAGGAGAAGAAGAAGAAGAAGAAGAAGAAAATCAAGAAGAAGAAAAAGATGAAGAAGTGGACGAAGAATAAGATGAAGAATGAGAAGAAGAAGAAGAAGAAGATGAAAAAAAGTAGTTAATAAAGAAGAAGAAAAAGAAGAAGAAGAAGAAGATGATGAAGAAGATGTAGGAGAAGAAGAAGAAGAAGAAGAAGAAGAAGAAGAAAATCAAGAAGAAGAAAAAGATGAAGAAGTGGACGAAGAATAAGATGAAGAATGAGAAGAAGAAGAAGAAGAAAAAAGTAGTTAATAAAGAAGAAGAAAAAGAAGAAGAAGAAGAAGAAGACGAAGAAGATGTAGAAGAAGAAGAAGAAGTAGAAGGAAAAGAAGAAGAGCAAGAAGAAGAAGAAGAAGAAGAGCAAGAAGAAGAAGAAGAAGAAGAAAAATAAGTAGAAGGAGAAGAAGAAGAAGAAGATGATGTTGATGAAGAAGAAGAATAAGAAGACGAAGAAGAAGGAGAAGGAAAAGAATTGGAAAAATGAGAAGGAGAAAAAGAAGAAGTAACAAAAGAAGAAGAAGAAAATGAAGCAGAAGAAGAAGAAGAAGATGAAGAAGAAGTAGATGAAAAAGAAGGAGAAGATGTTGAAGAAGAAGAAGAAGGGAAGAAGAAAGATAAGGAGAAGAAGTAGAAGAAGTAGAAGAAGACGAAGAAGTTGACAAAGTAGAAAAATAAAAACAAAAAAAGGGTCAAGGATGAA
>JAIUJO010002785.1:62500-67500 GCA_023846275.1 Vanilla planifolia
AGAAGAAGAAAAAGAAGAAGAAGAAAAAGAGGAAGAACTAGAAGAAGAAGGAGAGGAAGTAGAAGTAAAAGAAGAGGAAGAAGAAGGAGAAGAAGATGAAGATGAAGATGAGGAATATGAAGAGGCAGAAGAAGTAGAAGACGAAAACAAAGATGAGGAAGAAAACGAAAAAGAAGAAAAAAGCTAAGAATTAGAAGAGAAAGAAGATGAAGAATAAGCAAAAGAAAATGAAGGGGAAGATGAAGAAGAAAAAGATGATGGGGAAGAAGATGGAGAAGAAGCAGAAGAAGTAGAAGATGTTCAAGAAGAAGAAGAAGAAGCAGAAGAATATGTTCACGAAGAAGTAGAAGAAGAAGAATAAGAAGAAGAAGTAGAAGCAAAATAGGAGGTGGAAGAAGAAGAAGAAGAAGAAGAGGAACAAGAACAAGAAGAAAAAGAAGAAGAAGACTAGGAAGAACTAGTAGAAGAAGAAGAGGAAGAAGAACAAGAAGAAGAAGAAAATGAAGATAAAGAAGTTGATAATGCTGAAGAAGTAGAAGAAAAAGTAGGCAAAGATGAAGAAGAAGAAGAAGTAAGGGAAGAAGAAGGAGAAGAAGAAGAAGAAGAAAAAGAAGCAGAAATGGAGGTAGATGAAGTAGAAGAAGAAGGAGAAGAAGAAAGATGAGAGGAAGAAGAAAGAGAAGGAGAAGAAAAGAAGAAAAAGAAGAGGAAGAAGTAGAAGAAGAATAAAAACTAGAAGAAGAAGAAGAATAATAAGAACAAGAAAAGTAGAAGAAAAAGAGGAAGAACAAGAAGAAGGAGGAGGAGGAGCAGGAGGAGGAGGAGAAGAAGAAGAAGAAGAAGAAGAAGAAGAATAAGGAAAAGAAGAAGAAGAAGAAAAAGAAGAAGAAGAAGAAGAAGATGAAGAAGATGATGATGAAGATGGTTATGAAGAAGAAGAAGAAAAAGAACAAGAAGATGAAGAATAACAGAAAGAAGGAAAAGAAGAAGAAGAAGGAGGAGGAGTAGGAGGAGGAGGAGGAGAAGAAGAAGTAGAAGATGAAGAATAAGAGTAGAAGAACATGAAGAAGAAGAAGATGATGATGAAAAAGATGAAGAACAAGAAGTCGATGAAGTTGTAGAAGAGGAAGAAGAAGTAGAAGAAGAAGAAGAAGAAGTAGTTGTAGTAGAAGAAGAAGAAGAGGAAGAAGAAGAAGAAAGGGAAGAAGAAGAAGAAGAAGAAGAAGAAGAACAAGATGTTGATAAAAGAGGAAAAGAATAGTAAGAAGAAGAAAAAGAAGGAGAAGAAGGAGTAGAAGGTGAAGAAGTTGTAAATAAGTGGGAGAACAAGAAGAAGAAGCAGAAGTTGTGAAGAAGAAAAAAAGAAGAGGAGGAAGAAGAAGAAGAAGAAGAAGAAGAAGAAGAAGAAGAAGAAGAAGCAAAAGTAGAAGAAGAAGAAGGGGAGGAAGAAGAAGAAGAAAAAGGAGAAGAAAAAGAACAAGAAGAAGAAGAGGAAGAACTAGAAGAAGAAGAAGAGGAAGTAGAAGTAGAAGAAGATGAAGACGAAGTTGAAGATGATGAAGATGAAGAGGACGAAGGCGAAGAGGAAGAAGACGTTGAAGACCAAGATGAAAATGAGTATGAAGACAAAAAAGAAGAAGAAATTCAAGAAGAAAAAAAGAAAGAAGATGAAAAAAAAGCATAAGAATAAAAAGGGGAAGATGATGAAGTAGAAGAAGAAGAGGAAAAAGAAGGAGAAGAAGTTGAAGAAGTAGAAGATGTTCAAGAAGAAGAAGAGGAAGAGGATGTAGATTTCCAAGAAGAAGAAGAAGAAGAAGAAGGAGAAGAGGAAGAAGAACAACAAGAAAAAGAAAATGATGAAAAAGAAGAAGATAATGATGAAGAAGAAACATAAGAAAAAGTTGAGGAAGATGAAAAAGAAGAAGAAGGGGAAGAAGAAGGAGAAGAAGAAGAAGAAGAAGAAGAAGAAGAAAAAGGAGCAGAAGTGGAGGTAGATGAAGTAGAATAAGAAAGAGAAGAAGAAAGATGGGAAGCAAAAGAAGGAGAAGGAGAAGACAAAGTAGAAGAAGAAGAAGAAGAAGTAGAAGAAGAATTAAAAAAGCAACAAGAAGAAGAATAAGAACAAGAAAAAGAAGAAGAAGAATAATAATAATAAGAAGGAGAAGAAGAAGAAGAAGAAGAAGAAGAAGAGGAAGAAGAAGAATAACGAAAAGAAGAAGTGGAAGAAGAAGAAGAAGAAGAAGAAGAAGAAGAAGAAGGCAAATAAGAAGAAGAAGCAGAAGAAGAAGAAGAAGAAAATCAAGAAGAAGAAGAACAAGAAGAAGAAGAAGATCAAGAAGAAGTAGAAGAAATGGAAAGGGAACATGAAGAAGAAGAAGAAGATGAAGAAGAAGAAGAAGAAGAAAATAGAAGTAGAAAAAGAAGAATAAGAAGATGGAAAAAAGAAAAAGGAAAAGGAAAAGAAGGAGGAGTAGTACGAAAAGAAGAAGAAAAAGAAGAAGAAGGATAAGATGATGAAGAAGAAATTGAAGAAGAAGAAGAAGAAGAAGAAGAAGAATAAGAAGAATAAGAATAAGAATAAGAAGAAGAAAAAGAAGAAAAGGAAGAAGAAGATGTTGAGGAAGAAGAAGAAGAAGAAGCAGAAGTAGAAACAAACCAAGTTAAACAAGAAGGAGAAGAAGAAAGAGGGAAGAAAGAAGGAGAACGAGAAGAAAAAGAGGATGAAGAAGAAGAAGAAGAAGAAGAAAAAGAAGAAGATGAAGAAGAGGAAGAATAAGAAGAAGAAGAAGAAGAGGAAGAATAAGAAGAAGAAGAAAAGGAAGAATTCGAACAAGAAAAAGAAGAAGAAGAAGAAGAAGAAGAAAAGGAAGCAAAAGAAGGAGAAGAAGCAGGAGAAGAAGAAGAAGAAGAAGAAGAAGAAGAGGAAGGGGAGGAAGAAGTAGAAGAGGAAGAAGAAAAAGAAGAAGAAGAAGAAGAAGAAAAAGAAGAAGAAGTAGTAGAAGAAGAAGAAGAAGAAGGCGAAGTAGAAGAAGAAGAAGAAGAAGGAGAAGAGGAAGAAAAAGTTGTAGTAGCAGTAGTGGAAGAAGAAGAAGAAGAAGAAGAAGAAGTAGAGAGAGGAGAAGAAGCAAAAGAAGAAGAAGAATAAGATGATGATGATGATGAAGAAGAAAAGAAGAAGAACGAGAAGAAGAAGAAGAAGAAGAAGAAGAAGAAGAAGAAAAAGAAGAAGAAAAAGAAGAGGAAGAAGAAACAGAAGATGAAGAAGAAGAAGAAGAAGAAGAACAATACAAAGAGGAGAAAGAAGACGAAGAAGAAGAAGAAGAAGAAAAAGAGTAAGAAGATGGTCAAGATGAAAGAGAAGAAAAGGAAGAAGAAGAAGAAGAAGAAGAAGTAGTTGTAGAAGATGAAGAAGAAGGTGTAGTTGAAGATGGATAAAAAGAAGAAGAAGAAGAAGAAGAAGTAGAACAAGAAGAAAATGATGAAGAAGAAGAAGTAGAAAAAGGAGAAGAAGAAGAAGAGGAAGAAGAAGAGGAAGACGAAAAAGAAGAAGAAAAAAGAGAGCAAGAAGAACAACAAGAAGAACTTGAAGATGAACCAGCAGAAGATGAAGAAGAATAGGAAGAAGCGGAAGAAGAAGAAGGAGAAGAAGAAGTAGAAGTAGAAGTAGAAGAAGATGATGAAGAAGAAGATGTAGAAGAAGTAGAAGTAGTAGTAGAAGAAGAAGAAGGAGAAGAAGAAGAAGAAGGAGAAGTAGAAGGAAAATAAGAAGAAGAAGAAGATGGAGAAGGAGTAGGCAAATAAGAAGAAGAGGAAGATGAAAAGGACTTCGACGAAGATGAAGAAGAAGAAGAAGAAGAAGAAGAAGAACATGAAGAAGAAGAAGAAGAATAATAATAATAAGAAGTTGATGATGAAGAATAAGGAGAAGAATAAGAATAAGAATAAGATAAAAATGAAGAAGTGGAAGAAGAAGAAGATGGAAAAGAAGAAGAAGAAGAATTGGAAGTAGAAGAAGAAGAAGAGGAAGAACAAGGAGAAGAAGAGGAAGATAAAGAAGTTGAAGAAGAACAGAAAGAAGAAGAAGAAGGCCAAGAGGAAGAAAAGGAAGAAGAGGAAGAAAAATTAGAAGAAGAGAAGGAGAAGAATAAGAAGAAAATGAACAAGAAGAAGAAGAAGATGATGATGATGAAGAAGCAGATGAAAGAGAATGAGAAGATGAAGGAGAAGAAGAAGGAGGAGAAGAAGAAGAATTAAAAGAAGAAGAAGAATAAGAAGATGAAGTAGAAGTAGACAAAATAGAACAAGAAGGAGAAGAAGTAAGAGGGAAGGAAGAAGAAGAAGAAGAAAGTGAAGAAGTGGAAGTATTTAAGAAGAAGAAGAAGAAGAAAAAAAACAAGTGGAATAAGAAGCAAAAAGGAAGAAGAAGAAGAAGAAGAAGAAAAAGATGATGAAGAAGAAGAAGAAGAAGGAGAAGAACAAGAGGAAGAAAAAGAAGGAGAAGAAGAAGAAGAAGAAGAAAAAAAACAAGTGGAATAAGAAGCAAAAAGGAAGAAGAAGAAGAAGAAGAAGAAGAAGAAGAAGAAGATGAAGAAGAAGAAGAAGAAGGAGAAGAAGAAGAGGAAGAAAAAGAAGGAGAAGAAGAAGAAGAAGAAGAGGAAGTAGAAGAAGAATAAAAGGAAGAAGAAGAAGAATAAGTAGAAGATGAAGGAAAAAATAGTTGAAGAAGAATATAAAGAGGAGGAAATAGAAGAAGAAGAAGAAGAAAAAGAAGAAGGACAAGAAGAAAAAAGAGAAGTAGATGAAGAAGAAGAAGAAGAAGAAGAAGAAGATGATGATGATGATGATGAAGAACAAGAAGAAGAAGAAGAGGAAGAAGTAGAAGATGAAGAAGAAGAAGAAGAAGAAGGCATAGAAGAAGAAGAAGAAGAAGTATTTGTAGAAGAAGAAGAAGTGCAAGGAGAAGAAGAAAAAGAAGAAGAAGAAGAAGTTGACAAAGGAGA
>JAIUJO010002785.1:72500-77500 GCA_023846275.1 Vanilla planifolia
GGAGAAGAAGAAGTGGAAGTTGAGGAAAATGGAGCTATTTAGGAAGAATAAGAAGAGGAAGAAGAAGAAGAAGAAGAAGAAGAAGAAGAAGAAGAAGAAGAAGAAGAGGAAGAAGAAGAAGAAGAAGAGAAGAAAAAGAAGAAGAAGAAGAAGAAGAAGAGGAAGAAGAAGAAGAAGAAAAAGAAAAAGAAGAAGAAGAACATGAAGAAGAAGAAGAAGAAGCAGTAGAAGAAGAAGAAGAAGAAGAAGCAGAAGTGGAAGTAGATGCCAATGAAGAAGAAGGAGAAGAAGAAAAAGAAGGAGAAGGCAAAGAAGAAAAAGAAAGAAGAAGTTGAAAAAGAGAAGAATATGAAGAACAAAATGATGATGATGATGATGATGATTATTAAGAAGAAGAAGATGATGATGATGATGATGATAATGAAGAAGTAGAAAAGAAGAAGAAAAATAAGAAGTTGAAGAAGATTAAGAAGAAGTGGAAGAAGAAGAAGTAGAGGAAGAAGAAGTACAAGAAGGGAAGGAGAAGAAGAAGAAGAAGAAAAAGAGGAACAAGGACAAGTAGAAGAAGTAGAGGTTGAAGAAGAAGAAGTTCTAGAAGAAGAAGATGAGGAGGAGGATGAAGAAGAAAAAGAAGAGAAAAAGAAGAACTAGAAGAAGACGAAGAAGTGGAAATAGAAGAAGAAGAAGCAGTGGAAGAAGTAGAGGAAGAAAAAGAAGAAATAGAAGATGAAGAAGAAGAAGAAGATGATGATGATGGCAATGATGATGATGAAGAAGAAGATCAAGAAGATGAGGAAGAAGAGCTAGAAGAAGAAGATGATGATGATGATGGTGATGATGAAGAAGATGAAGGAGAGGAAGAATGAAGAAGAAGAAGAAGAAGGAGGAGGAGGTGGAGGAGGAGAAGAAGAATAAGAATATGAATAAGAGAACGAATAAGAATAAGATGAAGAAAAAGTAGTAGAAGAAGAAAAAGTAGAATAAGAAGTTGAAGAAGAAGAAGAAGAAGAAGATGTAGAAGATGAAGAAGAATAAGTAGTAGATGAAGATGAAGTAAAGGAAGAGGAAGAGGAAGAAGAATAAGAAGAAGAAGAAGACGAAGAAGAAGAAGAAGAAGAAAAAGAAGAAGAAGAAGAGGAAGAGAAGAAGAAGAAGAAGTAGAAGTGGAGAAGCAGATGAAGAAGAAGAAGAAAAATAAGCTAAAGCAGAAGAAAAAAAAGTAATGAAGAAGAGGAAGATGAAGACGAAGAAAAAGATGATGAAGAAGAAGAAGAAGAAGAAGATGAAGAACAAAAAGAAGAAGAAGAAGACAAAGAAGAAAAAGAAGAAGAAGAAGAAGGAAAAGAAGAAGAAGAAGAAGAACTAGAAGTTGAAGAAGGAGAAGTAGTTGAAGATGAAGGAGAATAAGAAGAAGTAGAAGAGAAGAAGAAAAAAAAGATGAAGAAGAAAAGAAGAAGAAGATAGAAGTAGAAGAAGAAGAGGAAGAAGAAGATGGAAACAAAGAAGGAGAAGGAAAAGGCAAAGAAGGAGGAGTAGTAATAGAAGAGGAAGAAAAAGAAGAAGAAAAACAAGAAGAAGAATAAGAAGAAGAAGAAACGGGTAGAGAAGAAAAGAAGAAGAAGAAGAAGAAGAAGAAGAAGAAGAAGAAGAAAAAGAAGAAAAGGAAGAAGAAGATGTTGAACAAGAAGAAGAAGTGGAAGAAGAAGAACAGAAAAGAAGAAGAAGATTAAGAAGTAGAAGATTAAGAAGAAGAAGAAGAAGAAGAAGAAGAAGAGAAAGAAGAAGATGATGAAGAAGAAGAAGAATAAGAAGAGGAGGAGGAGGAAGAAGAAGAAGAAGAAGAAGAGGAAGAATAAGAAGAAGTTGAAGCGTAAGAAGAGGAAGAAGAAGAAGAAGAAGAAGAGAAGAAGAAGAAGAAGAAGAAGATAAAGGAGAAGAAGAAGAAGAAGAAATAGGAGAAGAAGAAAGAGAAGGAGAAGGCAAAGAAGAAGAATAATAATAAGAAGAAGAAGTAGAAAAAGAACAAGAAGAAGAAGAAGTCGAAAAAGAAGAAGAAGACGAAGAAGAAGAAGAAGAAAAAGAAGAATTAGACGAAAAAGAAGAAGAAGTAGAGGTTAAAGAAGGAGAAGTAGTAGTAGAGGAAGAAGAAGAGGAAGAAGAAGAAAAAGAAGAAAAAGATGAAGAAGGGGAAGAAGTAGGGGAAAGAGATGACAAAGAAGAAGAAGTGAAAGAAAAAGAAGAACAAGAAGAAGAAGAAGAACAACAACAACAACAATTTGAAGAAGAAGAAGAAGAAGTAGTAGAAGGAGAGGAAGAACAAGAATAAGAAGAAGATAAAGATGAAGAAGAAGAAGAAGAAGAATAAGCAAAAAAAGAAGGAGAAGAAGAAGATGATGATGAAGAAGATGAAGAAGAAGAAGAAGAACGAGAAGTAGAAGAAGAGGAAGTACAAAAAGAAGAGAAATAAGAAGAAGAAGAAGAAAACGAAGATGAAGAAGATGATGACAAAAAGGAGGAAGAAGAAGAAGACAAAGATAAGGAAGAAGACAAAAATGAAGAAGGAGAAGGAGAAGAGAAAGAAGATGTTCAACAAGAAGAAGAAGAAGCGAAAGAGGATTATTAAGAAGAAGAAGATGAAGAAGAAAAAGAAGAAGAAGAGGAAGAAGAAGAAGAAGAAGAAGAAGAAGAAGAAAAAGAAGAAGAAGAAGAAGACGAAGAATAAGAAGAAGAGGAAGAAGAAGTAGAGGTTGAATTAGAAAATGTACTAAGAAGAAAAAGAAGAGGAAGAAGGAGAAGAAGAAGAAGAAGAATAAGTAAAAGAAAAGAAGAAGAAGAAGAAGATGATGGAAAAGTTAAAGAAGAAGGAGAAGGAGAAGGCAAAGAAGAAGGAGTAGATGAAGAAAAAAGAGGAGAAAAATAATAAAAAGAAGAAAAAGAAGAAGAAGAAGAGGATGATGTTTATGAAGAAGAAGAAGAAGAAGAAGATGATGATGTAGAAGAAGTAGAAGAAGTCAAATAAGAAGAAGAAGAAGAAAAAGAAGGAGAAGAAGAAGAAGAAGAAGATGGAGAAGAAGATGGAGAAGGAGAAGGCAAAGGAGTAGAAGAAGAAGAAGAAGAAGAAGTCATAGAAGATGACGATGATGTTGAGGATGATGATGATGAAGAAGAAGACTAAGAAGAAGATGAAGAAGAAGAAGAAGAAGAAGAGAATGAAGAAGAAGAAGAAGAAGAAGAAGAAGAAGAATAAGATTAAGAAGAAGAACAAGTAGTAGTAGTAGTAGTAGAAGAAGAAGAAGATCAAGATGAAGACGAAGAAAGGAAGGAGAAGAAGAAGAAGAAGAGGATGAAGAAGAGGAAGAAGAAGAAAAAGATGATGTTCATGAAGGAGAGATGAAGAGGAAGGAGAAATAGAAGAAGAAGAAGAAGAAGTAAGAGGAGAAGAAGAAGAAAAGGAAGAAGAAGAAGAAGAAGAAGAAGAAAAAGAGGAAGAACTAGAAGAAGAAGGAGAGGAAGTAGAAGTAAAAGAAGAGGAAGAAGAAGGAGAAGAAGATGAAGATGAAGATGAGGAATATGAAGAGGCAGAAGAAGTAGAGGACGAAAACAAAGATGAAGAAGAAAACGAAAAAGAAGAAAAAAGCTAAGAATTAGAAGAGAAAGAAGATGAAGAATAAGCAAAAGAAAATGAAGGGGAAGATGAAGAAGAAAAAGATGATGGGGAAGAAGATGGAGAAGAAGCAGAAGAAGTAGAAGATGTTCAAGAAGAAGAAGAAGAAGCAGAAGAATATGTTCACGAAGAAGTAGAAGAAGAAGAATAAGAAGAAGAAGTAGAAGCAAAATAGGAGGAGGAGGAAGAAGAAGAAGAAGAAGAAGAAGAGGAACAAGAACAAGAAGAAGAAGAAGAAGAAGACTAGGAAGAACTAGTAGAAGAAGAAGAGGAAGAAGAACAAGAAGAAGAAGAAAATGAAGATAAAGAAGATGATGATGCTAAAGAAGTAGAAGAAAAAGTAGGCAAAGATGAAGAAGAAGAAGAAGAAGTAAGGGAAGAAGAAGGAGAAGAAGAAGAAGAAGAAAAAGAAGCAGTGGTGGAGGTAGATGAAGTAGAAGAAGAAGGAGAAGAAGAAAGATGAGAGGAAGAAGAAGGAGAAGGAGAAGAAAAGAAGAAGAAGAAGAGGAAGAAGTAGAAGAAGCATAAAAACTAGAAGAAGAAAAATAATAATAAGAACAAGAAAAGTAGAAGAAAAAGAGGAAGAACAAGAAGAAGGAGGAGGAGGAGGAGGAGGAGAAGAAGAAGAAGAAGAAGAAGAAGTATAAGGAAAAGAAGAAGAAGAAGAATAAGAAGAAGAAGATGAAGAAGATGATGATGAAGATGGTTATGAAGAAGAAGAAGAAGAAGAACAAAAAGATGAAGAATAACAGAAAGAAGGAAAAGAAGAAGAAGAAGGAGGAGGAGGAGGAGGAGGAGGAGGAGAAGAAGAAGTAGCAGATGAAGAATAAGAGTAGAAGAACATGAAGAAGAAGAAGATGAAGAAGAAGAAGATGAAGAAGAAGATGATGATGAAAATGATGAAGAACAAGAAGTCGATGAAGTTGTAGAAGAAGAAGAAGAAGAAGAAGAAGAAGGAGAAGTAGTTGTAGTAGAAGAAGAAGAAGAGGATGAAGAAGAAGAAAGGGAAGAAGAAGAAGAAGAAGAAGAAGTAGTAGAAGAAGAAGAACAAGAAGAAGAACAAGATGTTGATAAAAGAGGAAAAGAAAAGTAAGAAGAAGAAAAAGAAGGAGAAGAAGGAGTAGAAGGTGAAGAAGTTGTAAATAAGTGGGAGAACAAGAAGAAGAAGAAGAAGTTGTGAAGAAGAAAAAAAGAAGAGGAGGAAGAAGAAGAAGAAGAAGAAGCAAAAGTAGAAGAAGAAGAAGAAGGGGAGGAAGAAGAAGAAGAAAAAGGAGAAGAAAAAGAACAAGAAGTAGAAGAGGAAGAACTAGAAGAAGAAGAAGAGGAAGTAGAAGTA
>JAIUJO010003760.1:55000-60000 GCA_023846275.1 Vanilla planifolia
TACTTCTTCTTGTTCTTCTTCTTCTTCTTCTTCTTCTTCTTTTTCTTTTTCTAATTTCTCTTCTTCTTCTTCTTCTTCTTCTTCTTCTCCTTCTTCTTCTTGTTCTTCTTCTTCTACTACTTCTTCTTCTTCTACAACTTCTTCTCATTTTCTTTTTCAACTTCTTCTACTTCTTGCACTTCTTCTTCTTCGTCTTTTACTTCTTCTTCTTCTTCTTTGTCTTCATCTTCTTCTTCTAGTACATCTTCTTCTTCTTTTTTTTACTAATACTACAACAACTACTAGTACTTCTTCTTCTTCTTCTTCTTCTTCTTTCTCTTCTTCTTCGACTTCTTCTTCTTCCTCTTCTTCTTCTTCTTTTGCATCTTCTTCTTCTTCTTCTTCTAATTCTTCTTCTTCTTCATCATCATCATCATCTTCTTCTTCTTCTTCTTCTTCTTCTTCTTCTTCCTCTTCTTCTTCTTCTTCTTTTTCTACTTATTCTTCTTATTATTCTTCTTCTTTACCTTCTTCTTCTTCTTCTTCTTCTTCTTTTTCTTCTTCTAATGTTTTTTTTTATTTCTTTTTCTACTTCTTCTTCTTCTTCTTCTTCTTCTTCTCTTCTTCTTCTTCTTCTTCTTCTTCTTCTTCTCACTCTTTTCCTTCTTCCCCTTCTTCTACTACTACTTCTTCATCTTCTTCTTCTACTTCTTCTTCTTGTACTACTTTTTCTTCTTCTTCTTTTACTACTTCTTCTTCTACTTCTTTACTTTTACTTTTTCTTCTTCTTCTTCTGCTTCTTCTTCTTCTCTTCTTCTTCATCTTGTTCTTCGTCTTAAACAACTTGATGTTCTTCTTCTTCTTCTACTACTTTTTCTTTTTCCTCATCTTTACTTCTTCTTCTTCTTCTTCAATATCTTCTTCTTCTTCAACCTCTTCTACTACTACAACTACTACTTCTCCTTGTACTTCTTCATCATCTTCTTCTTCTTCAAACCCTTGATGTTCTTCTTCTTCTTCTTCTTCTTCTTCTTTTTCCTCTTCTTTTTCTTCTTCTTCTTTTACTTTATCTTGTTCTTCTTCTTCTTCTTCTTCTTCTTCTTATTCTTCTTCTTCTGTTACTACTATTACTTCTTCATCTTTTTCTTTTTCATCTTCTTCTTCTCCCTCTCCTCCTCCTTTTTTTCTTCTTCTTTATCTTTTTCTCCTTCTTCTTCTTCTTCTTCTTCTTCTTCTTTTTCTTCTTCTCCTTCTACTTCTTCTTCTTCTTCTTCTAATTCTTCTTTTTCTTCTTCTTCTTCATTTCTTCTTCTTCTTTTATTTTTCTTCTTCTTCTTCTTTTTCTTCATTTTCTTCTTCTTTTTCATTTTCATCTTAATCTTGTTCTTCCACTTTTTCTTCTTCTACTACTTCTTCTTCATCATCATCTTCTTCTTCTACCTCTTTTTCTCTTCTTCATCTTTTCCTTCTTATTCTTCTTCATCTTCTACTACAACTTCTTCTTCTTCTTCTTTTTCTTCCTCTTGTTCCCCTTCTTCTTCTTCATCTTCTTCTTCTTTTTCTTCTTTTTCTTTTTCTTCTTCTTCTTCTTCTTCTTCTACTTCTTCTTCTTTTTCTTCTTCTTCTTCTTCTTCTTGTTCTTCTTCTTCTTCTACTACTGCTTCTTCTACATCTTCTTCTTCTTCTACTTCTTCTTCACCTTTACCTTCAACATAATCTTCATACTCTCCTGGTTGTTGTTGTTGTTGATGTTCTTCTTCTTCTAATTCTTCTTCTTCTTCTTCTTCAACATCTTCTTATTCCTCTTCTTCTTCTTCTTCTTCTTTTATTTCTTTTTCTTCATCTTCTTCATCGTCTTTTTCTCCTTTTTCTTCTTCTTCTTCTCTTCTTCCTCTACTTCTTCTTCTTCTTCTTCATCATTTACTTAATCTTCTTCTTCTCTTTCTTCTTCTTCTTCTTCGCTTTCTTCTTTTTCTACATCTTCTTCTTCCTCTTCTTCTTCTTCTTCTTCTACTTCTTCTTCTTTAACATCTTCTTCTTCTTCTACTTCTTCTTCTTCTTTTACTTATTCTCCTCCATCTTATTATTATTATTATTATTATTATTACCATTATTATTGTTATTATTATTATTCTTCTTCTTCTTCTTCTTCGTCTTCTTCTTCTACTTCTTCGTCTTCTCCTTCTTCTTTTTCTTCTTGTGCTTGCCCTTCTACTTATTCTTTTCCTTCGTCTTCATCTTCTTGTTCTTCTTCTTCTTCTTTTTCTTCTTCTTCTTATTCTTCTTTTTCTTTTTCTTGTTCTTCTTCTTCATCTTTTTCATGTCCTTCTTCTACTTCTTTTTCTCTCCTTCATTTGGTTCTCTTACTTCTTATTATTATTATTCTTCTTCTTCTACAAGTAAAACTTCTTGTTCTTCTTGTTCTTCTTCCTCTTCCTAATCTTCTCCTTCATCTTCGTCATCTTCTTCTTTTTAATCTTTTTCCTCTGCTTCTTCTTCTTTTTCTTCTTCTTCTTCTTCTTCTTTTTCTACTTCTTCTTCTTCTTCTTCTTCTCCTTCTCCTTCTTCTTCTTCATTTTCAACTTCTTCTTCTTCTGCTTCTTCTTCTTATTCTTCTTCTTCTTCTTCTTCTTCTTCTTTTTCTTCTTCATCTTTTTATTCTTCTTCATATAGTTCTTCTTCTTCTTCTTCTTCTTCTTCTTTTTCTTCTTCTTCTTCTTTTGCTTCTTCTTCTTCCTCTTCTTCTTGTAGTTCTTTTCCTCCTTGCATGTTTACTTCTTCTTCTTCTTCTACTTCGTCACTTTTACTTCTTCTTCTTCTTCTTCTTCTTCTTCTTCTTCTTCTTCTTTTTCTTCTTCTTCTACTTCTTCTACTTCATATTCTTTTTCATCTTCTACTTCTACTTGTTCTTTTTCTTCTTCTTGTTCTTCTTTTTCTTCTTCTTCTACTTTTTCTTCTCCAACTTCGTCTTGTTCTTCTTTTGCTTCTTCTTCTTTTTCTTCCTCTTCTCTACTACTATTACTATTAATTCTTCTTCTTTTTTTTCTTCTTCTTCTTCTTCATCATCTAAATCTTCTTCTTCTCCTTCTTTTTCTTCTTGTTTGTCTGCTTCTTCTTCTTCTTCTTCTACTTCTACTTCTTCTTCTTCTTCTTCTCCTTCATCCTCTTCTCCTTCTTCTTCTTTTTCTGCTTCTTCTTTTTCTTCTTCTTGTTCTTCTTGTTCTCCTTGTTCTTCTTCTTCTCCTTCTTGTTTTTTTCTACTTCACCTTCTTCTTCTTCTTCATTTCTTTTTCTTCTTCTCCTTATACTTCTTTTTCATCTTGTTCTTCTTGTTCTTCTTCTACTACTTCTTCTCCTTCTTCTTCTTCTTCTTCTTCTTCTTCTTCTTCTTCTTCTCCTTATACTTCTTTTTCATCTTGTTCTTCTTGTTCTTCTTCTACTACTTCTTCTACTTCTTCTCATTCTTCTTCTTCTTCTTCTTCTTCTACTTCTTCTCATTCTTCTTCTTCTTCTTCTTCTTCTTCTTCTGCTTTCCCTTCTCGTTCTGCTTCTACTTTTTCAACTTCTTCTTCTTCTTCTTCTTCATCTTCTTTTTCTTCTTCTTCATCTTCTTCTTCTTCTTCTAATTCTTTATTTTCGTCTTCTTTTTCTTCTTCCTCTTTTTCTTCTTCTTCTCCTACATCTTCATCTTCATCTTCTTCTTCTTCTTCTTCTTCTTCCCTTCTTCTCCTTCTTGTACTTCTACTTCTTGTTCTTCTTCATCTTCTACTACTACTACTACTTCTTCTTCTTCTTCTTCTTCTTCATCCTCTTATTCTTTCTCTTCTTCATGATCTTCTTCTTTTTCTTCATTTTCTTCTTGTTCTTCACCTTCTTTTCCACATTCTTCTTCTTCTTGTTCTTCTTCTATTTATTATTGTTCTTCTTCTTCTTCTTCTTCCACTGCTATTGCCTCTTATTCTTCTACATCTTCTTTTTCTTCTACTTCTTATACATCTTCCTCTAATTCTTCTTATACTTTTTACCCTTTTTCTTCTTCAACTTCTCCTTCTTCTTCTTCTTCTTCTTATTCTTCTTCTACTTATTACCTTTTTCTTCTTCTTCTTCTTGTTCTTGTTCTTCTTCTACAGTATATTACTCTATTTCTTTTCTTCTTCTTCTCCTTTTCCTTCTTGTTCTTCTTATCTACTTCTAGTTTTTCTTTTTCTTCTTTTTCTTCTCCTTCTTTATCTTCTTCTACTTCTTCTTCTTCCTCTTCTTCAAATTCTTCTTCTTCTTCTTCTTCTTCTTCTTTGTCTTCTTCCTCTTCTTCTTCTTCTTCTTCAAATTTTCTTCTTCTTCTTCTTCTTCTTCTCCTCCTCCTTCTTCCTCTTCTAGTTCTTCTTCTTCTTCTACTACTGCTACTACTTCTAAAACCACTTCTTCTTCTTCTTCTTTTTAATCATTCTCTTCTTCTTCTTCTTCTTCTTATTCATCTTCTTCTACACCTTCTCTTACTTCATCTTCTTCTTCTTCATCATCATCTTCTTCTTCTTCTACTACTTCTTCTTCTTCTTCTTCTTCTTCACTTACTTCTTCGTCTTCTTCTTCTTGTTCTTCTTCTTCTATTACTACTAAACCACTACTCCTGCTTCTTCTTCTTCTTTCTTCTTCTTCTTCTTCTTCTTCTTCTTCTTCTTCGGCTTCTCGTTCTTCTTCTTAGAATTCTTCTTCTTCTTCTTCTTCTTCTTCTTCTTCTTCTTCTTTTTCTTCTGCTTGTTCTTCTTCTTCTTTTGGTTTGTCTTCTTCTTCTTGTCTTCTTCTTCTTCTTCTTCTTCAACTTCTTCATCTTTTATTTCTACTTCTTTTTCTTCTTCTATTTCTTTTTCTTATTCCTCTTGTTCTTCTTCTTATTCTTCTTCTTGTAGTTCTTCTTCTTCTATTGCTTCTTCTTCATCTTCTCCACCTTCTTCTTCTTCTTCTTCTTCTACTACTACTACTACAACTACTACTACTTTTTCTTCTTCTTTTTCTTCTTCTTC
>JAIUJO010001351.1:10000-12500 GCA_023846275.1 Vanilla planifolia
CTCCTTCTTCTTCTTCTTCTTTTACTTCTTCTTCTTCTTCTTCTTCGCCTTCTTCTTCTTCTTCACCTTCTTCTTCTTCTTCATCTTCTCCATCTTCTTCTTCTTCTTCTCCATCTGCTACTTCTTCTTCTTCTTCTTCTCCTTCTCCTTCTCCTTTTCCTTCTCCTACGTCTCCTTCTCCTTCTCCTTCTCTTTCTCCTTCTCCTTCTCCGTCTCCTTCTCCTCCTCCTTCTTCTTCTTCTTTTCCTTCTTCTTCTTCTTCTTCTTCTCCTCCTTCTCCTTCTCCTTCTTCTTCTCCTTCTTCTTCTTCTTCTTCACCTTCTTCTTCTTCTTCTTCTTCTTCCACTTCTTCTTGTTCTACTTCTTCTTCTTCTTCTTCTTCTTCTTTTTCCTCTCCTTCTTCTTCATCGTATTCATCTTCTTCCTCTTCTTCTTCTTCTTCATCTCCTTCTCCTTCTTCTCCTTCTCCTTCTTCTTCATTTTTTTCCTCTCCTTCTTCTTCTTCTTCTTCCTCTTCTTCTTTCTCCTCTAGATCTTATACTTCTTCTTCTTCGTCTTCTTCTGCTTCTTCTTCAACTTTTTCTATTTCTTCTTCTTCTCCTCCTTTTTTTCATCTTCTTCACTTTCCTCCTCTTGTCCATCTCCTTCTTCTCTTTCTCATTCTTCTTATTCTTTTTCTTCTTCTTCTTCTTCAACTTCTTCTTCATCTTCAACTTCTTCTTCTTCTTCTTCTTCTTCTTCTTCTTCTCATTTCTCCCCTTGTTGTTCTTCTTCTTCATCATCTTCTTCTTCTTTTTCTTCTACTTCTTCTTCCTCTTCTTTCCATACTTCTTCTTTTTCATCATCATCATCTTCTTCTTCTTCTACTTCTATTTCTCCTTCTTCTTCTTCTTCTTCTCGTCCTTCCTCCCCTTCTTTTTTTTCTTCTTCCACTTCTTCTTCTTCTTCTTCTTCTTCTTCTACCTCTTCTTCTTCTTCTTCATCCTCTTCTTCTTCTTCTTCCTCCTCTTCTTCTTCATGTTTCTATTCTTCCTCTTCTTATTGTTCTTCTTCTTCTTCTTCTTCAACTTCTTCTTATCCTCCTTCTTCTTCTTCATTTTCTTCTTCTTCTTCTTCTTCTTCTATTTCTTCTTTATCTTTTTTTTCTTGTTCAACTTTTTTTCATCTTCTTCTTCTTGTTTTCTTCATCATCATCTTCTACTTCTTTTCTTTTCTACATCTTCTTCTACTACTACTACTACTACTACTACTACTCCTCTTTTTTGTTCTTCTTCATCATCATCATGATCATCATTATAATCCTCTTCTTCTTCTTTTTCATCATCTTCTTCTTCTTCCACTTCTTCTTCTTCTTCAAATTCTTCCTCGTCTTCTTCTACTTGTACTCGTTCTTCTTCTTCTTCTTCTACTTTTTCTCATTTATCTTCCTTTTCTTCTTCTTCTTCTTCTTCTTCATCTTCCTCATCTTCTCATTCTTCTTCTACTTCTTCTCCTCCTTCTTCTTCTGCTTCCTCTTCTTCTGCTTCTTCTTCTTCTTCTTCTTCCACTTCTTCATCTTCTTCCTCCTCTTCTTCTTCTTCATCATATTCTTCTACTTTTCTTCTTGTCCCACTTTTTCTTCTTCTTCTTCTTCTTCTTCTTCTTCTCCTTCTCCTTTTTCATCACCATCATCATCATCATCATCATCTTCTTCTTCTTCTCTTACATATTCTTTTTCTTCTTCTCCTTAATCCTCTTCTTCTTCTTCTTATTTCTCTTATTCTTTTCCTCCTTTTTCTTCTTCTTCTTCCCCTTCTTCTTTTTCATCGTCTTCTCCTTCCTCGTCATTTTCCTCTTCTTCTTCCTCTTCTTCTTCGTCTTCTTCTTACTCCTCTTCTTTTTCATTTTTCTTTTCTTCCTCTTCTTATTCTTCTTCTTCTTCTTCTTCTTCTCCACCTCCTCCTTCTTCTACTACTTTTTCTTCTTCCACTTCTTCTTCTTATTCTTCTTATTCTTTTTCTTCTTCTTCTTCTTTTTCTTCCCCTTCTTATTCTTATTCTTCTTCTTCTTCTTCTTCTTCTTCTTTCTTTTTCTTCTTCTTCTTCTCCCTCCCGTTCTTCTTCTCCTTCTTCTTCTTCCTCTACTTTTTGTTCTTTTTCTTCGTCATCATCATCATCTTCTTCATCTACTTTTCAATCATCATCTTCTTCTTCTTCTTCCACTTCTTCTTCTTCTACTAATTTTTCCTCTTCTTCTTCTAATTATTCTTCTTCTTCTTCTTATTCTTCTTACACTTCTTCTTCCTCCACCACTTCTTCTTCTTTATCTTCTTCTTCGTCTTCTTCTTCCACTACTTCTTCTTTTTCTTCTTATTTTTCTTCTTCTTCTTCTTCTTCTTCTTCTTCTTCTTTTTCTTCCTTAGCTTCTTTTTCTCCTTCTACTTCTGATGCAACTTTTTCTTCTCCTCCTTTTTCTTCTTCTTCTCCATCTTTTTCTTCTTCTTATACTTCTTCTACTTCTT
>JAIUJO010001351.1:35000-40000 GCA_023846275.1 Vanilla planifolia
TTCTTCTTCTTTTTGTTCTACTTCTTGAATTTTAGCTTCTTCTTCTTCTTCATTTTCTTCTTCTTCTTCTTCTTCTTCTCCGTATTCCTCTTCTTCTTCTTCTTCTACCACTTCTTCTTCTTCTTCTTCTTCTTCTTCTTCATCTTCTCCTTCTACTTCTTCAATTTCTTCCTCATCTTCGTCTTCTTCTTTTTCTTCGTCTTTTTCTTCATCTTCTACCCCTTCCTCTTCTTCTTCATTTTATTTTTGTTCTTCTTCTTCTTCTTCCTCCTCCTCATCTTTGTCTTCTTGTTTTTCATCTTCTTCTTCTTTTTCTTCTTCTTCTACTTTCTATTCTTAGTATTCATCATCATCTTCTTCTTCTTCTTCTTCTTCTTCTTTTTCTCTTCTAACTTCTTCTTCTTGTTCTTCTTCTTCTTCTTCATCTACTTCTTCTTCTCTTTTGTCTTCTTCTTCTTCTTCTTTTCTTTCTTCTTCTTTCTCATCTTCCTCTATGTCTTCTTCTTCCTCTTCTTCTACTTCTTCTTCTTCCCCATTTTCATCTTCTTCTTCTTCTTCATTTTCTTCTTTTTTTATTTTTCTTCTTCTTCTTCATTGTCATCTTCTCCTTTTTTTTTTCTTCTTTTTTATCTTCCTCATCTTCTTCTTCTTCCTCCTATTCGTCTCCTTCTTCTTCATCTTCTTTGTCTTCTCTTCTTCTTCTACTTCTTCTTCTTCTTCTTCTCCTTCTCCTTCTTCTTCTTCTTCTCTTTCTCCTTCTTCTTCTTCATTTTAGTCTTCTTCTTCTTCATCTTCTTCTTCTTCTTCTTTTTTCTTCTACTACTACTTCATCATCTTCTTCTTCTTCTTCTTGTTCTCCTTTTACTTCTTCTTTTTCATCTTCTTCTTCTTCTTTTCTACTTCTTCTTCTTCTTCTTCTTTGTCGACTACTTGTTCTTCTTCTTCTTCTTCTTCTTCTTCTTCTTTGTCAACTACTTTCCTTCTTCTTCTTCTTCCTCTTCTTCTTCGTCTCCATCGACTTATTCTTCAGCTTCTTCATCTTTTTCTTCTTCTTCTTCTGTTCTTCTTCTTCTTCTTCTTTTTCTTCTTCTTCTTCTTCTTCTTCTTCTTCTTCTCTTTTTTCTTCTTCATCATCTTCTTCTTATTTAACTTCTCCTTCTCCTACTTTTTCTTCTACCTCTTCTTCTTCTCGTTCTTCTTCTTCTACTACTACTTCTTCATCATCTTCTTCTTCTTCTTCTTCATCTTCTTCTTCTTTTGTTCTTCCTCTACTTCTTTCTCTTCTTCTTCTTCTTCTTTTACTTATTCAACTTTTTCTTCTTCTTCTTCTTCCTTGTCTACTTCTTTTTCTTCTACATCTTCTTCTTATTCATCTTCTTCTTCATCTTCTTTATCTTCATGATCTCCTTCCTGTTCTTCTTTTGTACCTTCTTATTCTTCTTATTCTTCTTATTCTTCTTATTCTTCTTATTCTTCTTCGTCATATTCTTTTTCTTCTACTTTGTGTTCTTCTTCTTCGTCTTCTTCTTCTTCATGTTATACTTATTCGTCGTTATCTTCTTCTTCATCTTCTTCTCCTTCCTCTTCTTCTTCTGCTTCTTCTTCCTCCTCTTCTTCATCTCATTCTTCTTCTTCTTCTTCTTCTCCTTCTCCTTATTTGTCTTCTTCTTCTTCTTCTTTTGCTTCTAGTGCATGTATTTCCCCCTCTTCTTTCTCTTTTTCTACTTCTTTTTTCTTGTTCTTCTTCTTCATCAACATCTTCTTGTTCTTCTTATTTTTCTTCCTCTTCTTTTTCCTCTTCTTCTTCTTCTTTGTCTTCTTCATCTACTTCTCTATCTTCATCTTCTTCTTCTTCGTCTTCTTCTTTTCATTCTTCTTCTTCTTCTTGTTTGTTTTCTTCTTCTACTTCTTCTTCTTTGTTTTCTTCTTCTCCTTCTTCTACCTCTTGTTCTTCTTCTTCTTCTTCTACTTGACTTCTTTTAATTCTTCTTCATCTCTCTTCTTCTTTTTCTTGTTCATATAATTCTTCTTTTGCTTCTTCTTCGTGTTCTTCAGTTTATTCCTTTTTATCTTCTTTTTCTTCTTCTTCTTATTATTATTCTTCTTACTCTTCTTCCTCTTCTTCTTCTTCATCATCTTATTCTTGTTCTTTTACTTCTGCTTCTTCTTCTTCCTCTTGTTCATCTGCTTCCTCTTTCTCTTCTTCATCTTTCTCTTCTTGGTGTTCTCCTTCTTCATCTTCTTCTTCTACTTCTTCTATGTTTTCTTCCCCTTCTTCTTCTTCCTCTTCTTCTTCTTCTTCTTCTGGTACTTTGTCTTCTTCTTCCTTTCTTCATCCTCTACTTGTTCATCTTCTTCGTCTTCTTCTCCTTCTTCTTCCTCTTCCTCTTCTTGCTCTTCTTCTTCATCTTCTTCTTCTACTACTTCTTCTTCTTTTGCTTCTTCTTCTTCTTCTTTATCATCTCCTTCTTCTTCTTCTTCTTCTTCTTTATCTTCTTCCTATTCTTCTTCTTCTTATTATTATTTCTTTTTTATTAATGTTATTATTTTACTACTTCTTGTTCTTCTTGTTCTTCTTTGTTTATTTCTTCTTCCTCTTGTTCTTCTTCTTCATCATCTTTTTCATCTCCTTCTTATTATTCTTCTTCTTCTTCATAATTTTCGTCTTCTTTTTCCTCTTCTTCTTTTTTTCTTCGTCGTCTTCCTCTTGTTCATCTTTATTCTTTGTCGTCTTATTCTTCTTTTCTATCATTCTCTTCTTTTTCTTTGTTTTCTTCCTCTCTTCTACTTTTTCTTCTTCTTCCTCTTTGCTTTCTTTTTCTTCTTCTTTCACTTATTCTTCTTCTTTTTGTTCTTCTTCTACCTCTTCTTCTTTTTCTTCTTCATCTTCTTCTTATTCTTCATCATCATCATCATCATCTTCTTCTTCTTCTTCTTAATCTTCTTAGGTTTATTCCTCTTTTTCTTCTTCTTCATCTTATTCTTCCACTTTTTCTACTTTTGTTTCCTCTTCTCCTTCCTCTTCTCCTTCCTCTCCTTCTTCTTCTTCTTCTTCTCCTTCTTCCTCTTTGTCTTCTTCTTCTTCTTCTTTTTCTTCTTCTGCCTCTTCTTCTTCTTCTTCACCATCTTCTTCCTCTTCTTCTTCTTCATCATCTTCGTGATCATCTTCTTCTTCTTCTTATCCTTCTTCTTTTTCATCTGTTTATCTTCTTCATCTCCTTATTGTTATTTTTCTTTTATTCTTCTTCTATTTATTTTTCTTCTCCATCTTCTTGTTCTTCTTCTTCTTCATCATCTTCATCGTTTTCTTCTTCTTCCTCATCTACTCCTTCTTCTTCTCCTATTATTCCCTCTTCGTCTTCTTCTTCTTCTTCTTCTTCTTCTTTATCTTCTTCTTCTCCTCCTTCTTCTCCTTCTTCTTCTTCAACTTCTTCTTATTCTTATTCTCTTCATTAGCATCATCATCTTCTTCTTCATCTTCTTTTTGTCCCTTTTCTTCATCTTCCTCTTCTTCTTTTTCTTCTTCGTCTATTTCTCCACTTTTTCTTCTTCTTTTCCTTCTAATTCTACCTCTTCTTCTTCTTCTTCATCTTGTTCTACTTCATCTTCTTGTTTTAATTCTTTAAATTCTTCTTCTTCTTCTTCTTCTTGTCTTTTCTTCTTATTCTTTTTCTTCTACTTCTTCTTCTTCTTCTTCTTCTACTTCTTCTTCTTCTACCTCTTCATCTTCTTCATTTTCTTCTTCATGATTATCATCATCATCATCGTCGTCGTCATCATGATCTTCTACTTCTTCATCTATTTCTTCTTCTTTTTCTTCTTCTTCTTCTTCACCATCTTTTTCTTCATCTCCTTCTTCTTCTTCTTCTTTTTCTTCTTCTTCTTCGTCATCTTCTTTTAGTTCTTCTTGTTCTTGTTCTTCTTCTTCATCTTTTTGTTCTTATTATTATTATTATTATTATTATTATTATTATTATTGTTATTAATATTATAATTATTATTATTATTATTTTTATCCTTCTTCTTCTTCACCTTCATCTTTATCTTTTCCTTTTTCTTCTTCTTCTTCGTTGTAGTGTTCTTCTTCTTCTTCTTCCTTCTCTTATTATTGTTATTATCCTTCTTATCCTTACTCTTCTTCTCCTTCATCATCATCTTTTCTCCTTCTTCTTTTTCTTCTTCACCTTCATATTCTTCTAAATCTTCTTTGTCTTTTTCTTCTACCTATCCTTCTTCTTGTTCTTCATCTTCTTCTTCTTCTTCTTCTTGTTCATTTTTTTCATCTTCTTTTTCTCATTATTCTTCTTTTTCTTTAACTTCATCCTCATCATCATCTTCTTCTTCTTCTTCATCTTCTTCTTCACCTTGTTCGTCTTCCTCTTCTTTCCTTCTTCTTCATCTTCGTATTCTTCTTCTTCTTCTTTTTCTTCTTATTCTTCTTCTTGTTCTTCTTCTTCTTCTTCTTCTTCTACTTCCTCTACTTCTTCTTCTTATTCTTTTTCTTCTACTACTACTACATTTTATTCTTCTTCCTCCTCTCTGTATTCTACTTCTTCTTCGTCTTCATCTTCTTCTACTTCTTCTTCACCTCCTCCTTCATCATCATCATCATCTTCTTCTTCTTCTTCTTCCTCTTCTTTTCTTCTTCTTCTTCTTCTTTTTATTCTTCTTTTTCTTCTTTTTCTTCTTATTCTTCTTCTTCTTCTTCTTGTACTTCTTCTTCTTCCTCTTCTACTCATTTTTCTTCTCTTTCTATTCCATCTTCTTCTTCTTCCTCTTCCATTTTTTCTTCTTCTCTTTTCTCTTCTTCTTCTTCTTCTTCTTCTTCTTCTTCTTTTTCTTCTTCTTATTCTTCTTCTTCTTTTCTTCTTCTTCTTCTTCTTTTTGTTCGTCTTCTTCTTCATCATCATTGTCATCATCATCTTCGTCATCTTCTTCTTCATCTTCTCCTCCTTCTTTGTCTTCTTCCTCTTCTTTTTCTTTGTCTTCTTCATCATCTT
>JAIUJO010001351.1:47500-60000 GCA_023846275.1 Vanilla planifolia
TTTATTTGCCTTCTTCTTCTTCGTCTTATTCTTCATCTTTTGTGCCTTCTTCCTCTTCCTCTTCATCTACTTCCTCTTTGCCTTCTTCTGTTTTTTCTTCTTTTTCTTCTTCTTCTTCATCTTCTTGCTCCTCTTCTTCTCCTACTTCTTATTCTTATTCTTCTTCTTCTTGTTCTTCTTCTTCTTCTTTGTATTCTTCTTCTTCTTCTTCTTCTTCTCCTCCTCCTCCTTATTCTTCATCTTGTGCTTTTCCTTATTCCTCTTCCCCTTCACCTTCAACTTCTTTATATTTTTCTTCTTCTTTTTCTTCATCTTACTTTTCTTATTCTTCTTCTACATCTACTTCTTCTTCTTCTTCGAATTATTCTTTTTCTTCTTCATCTTTTTTGTTGTCTGATTCTTCTTCTTCGTTTTTGTCTCCTTCTTCTTCATCCTCTTCTTCTTCTTCTTCTTCTTCTTCTTCATTTTCTTCTTCTTCTTCTTCTTCTTCTTCTTCTTCTACTACTACTACTACTACTTCTTCTATTTGTTCTTTTACTTCATCTTCTTTTTCGTCATCTTCATCTTCTTCTTCATCTTCTTCTTCTTCTTCTTCTTCTTCTGCTTCGACTTCTTCTTATCCTTCTTCTACTTCCCCTTCATCATCTTCTTCTCCTTCTTCTTCTTCTTCGTCATCTTCATCTTAATTTTCTTCTTCATTGACTTCTTCAGTTTATTCCTCTTTTTCTTCTTCTTCTTCTTCTTCGCCTTTTTCTTCTTGTTCTTCTTCTTCTTCTCTATTCTTCATCATCCTATTTTTGGTCTTCTTCTACATCCTGTTCTTTTCTTCTTTTCTTCATCTTCTTCTTCTATGTTGTCTTTTCTTCTTCTTCTTCATCTTCTTCTTCTTTTTCTTCTTCTTCTTCTTTTTCTTTGTCTCCCTCTTCTTCTTCTTCTTCTTATTCTTCTTTTTCTTCTTTATCTTCTTCATCTTCATCTTCTTCTTCTTTGTCTTCTTGTTTTTCTTATTCCTCTTCCTCTTCTTCTTCTTGTGCTTCTTCTCCTTCATTTTCTTTATCTTCTTCTTCTTCTTCTTCTTCTTCCTCCTCTTCTTATTCTTCTTCTTCTTCTTCTTCTTCTTCATTTTCTTATTGTTCTCCTTTGCCTTCTCCTTTTTCTTCTTCTTATTCTTCTTCTTCTTCTTCTTCTTCTTCTTCTTCTTCATCAAATTCTTCTTCTTCTTCTTGTTAATCAACTTCTTCTTTGACTTCTACAGTTTATTCCTCTTTTTCGTCTTGTTCTTCTTCTTCTTCTTCTTCATCTTCTTCACCTTCTTCTTTTCTTATTCTTCTTCTTCTTCTTCCTCTTCTTCTTCTTCGTGATCATCATCATCATCTTCTTCTTCTTCTTCCTCATCTTTTTCTTTTTCTTTTTCTTCTACTTCTTCTTTTTGGCCATCTTCTTCTTCGTCTTCTTCATCCTACTCTTCTTTTTTATTTTCTTCTTCTTCTTCTTCTTCTTCTTCTTCTTCTTCTTCTCCTTCATCATCTTCTTCTTCTCTTTCTTCGTCTTCTTCGTCTTCTTCTTCTTCGTGTTGATTTTCTTCCTCTTGTTTGTCTTCTTCATCTTCTTCTTCCTCTTCTTTTTCTTCTTTTTCTTCTTCATCTTCTTCTCCTCCCGCTCTTCTTCTTCTTCTTCTTCTTCTACTACTACTACTTGTTATTCTTCTTCTTCTTTGTCATCTTGTCCTTCTTCTTCTTCAACTTCTTCTGCTTCTCCTTCTTCTTCTTCTTCTTCTTCTTCGTCTTTTGTTTCTTCTTTTTCATCCCCTACTTCTTCTTCTTCCTCTTCTTCTTCTTCTTCTTTTCCTCTTCTTCTCCTTCTACTTCTTCTACTTCTTCTTCTTTTTATTTTTATTCTTCTTATTTTTCTTCTTCTTCTTCTTTTTCTTCATCTTCTCCTCCTTTTTGTTCTTCTTCTTCTTCTTGTTATTCTTTTTCTTCTTTTTTCTTTTTCTTCTTTTCTTCTTCTCATTCATCTTCTTCTTCCTCTTTTGCTTCTTCTTCTTCCTCTTCTTCCTCTTCTTTTTCTTCTTCATCATCATCTTCTTCTTGTTTTTTTTTACTTCTTCTTCTTACACTTCCTCGTTCTCTTCTCCTACTCATTCTTCTTCTTCTTCACATTATTCTTCTTTTTCTTTTATTTTTCTTTTTGCACTACTTTTTCTTCCTCCTCCTCCTCTTCTTGTACTTCTTCTTCTTCTTCTTCTTCTTCTTCTTCTTCTTCGTGATCAACTTCTTCTTCTTCATCTTCCACATCTTTTCTTCATTTTATTTTCTTCTTCTTCTTCTTTTTCTTTGCCTTCTCCTTCTTCCTCTTCCTTTTCTTCTTCATCTTCTTCTTCGTTTTCTTTTCCTTCTTCTTCTTCTTCTTCTTCTTCTGCATGATCTTCTTGTTCTTCTTCTTCTTCATCTACTTCTTTTCTTCTTCTTCTTCTTCTCTTTTTTCTTCTTCTTATTCAACTTCAACTACTTGTTCTTGCTCTTCTTCTTCTTCTTCTTCTTCGTCTCTGTCTTCTTCCCCTTCTTCTTCTTCTTCCTCCTCTTCTTCTTCTACTTCAAATTCTTCTTCTAGTTCTTCTTCTTCTTCTTGTCTTCATCTTCTTCTTCTTCTTCTTCATCTTATTCTTTTTCTTCTTCTTGTTCTTCTTGTTCTTCTTCTTCTTTATCTTCTTCTTCTTCTTCATCATCATCTTCTTCTTCTTTTACTTTTTCTTCCTCTTCTACTTCTTCTACTTCTTCTTCTTCTTCTTCATCTTTTTCTTCTTCCACTTCCTTGTCTTCTTGTTAATCATTTTCTTCTTCTTCATCTTCTTCTTCTTCTTCGTCTTCTTTTTCTTCTTCTTCTTCTTCTTCTTCTTCTTCTTCTTTGTCTTCTTCATCTTCTACTGCTACTACTTCTTCTTCTTCCTTCTCGTCTTCTTCTTCTTCTTCGTCTTCTCTGTCTTCCTTTTCTTTGTTTCCTTCTTCCTTCTCTTCTTCTTCTTCTTCTTCTTTTTCTTCTTTTTCTTCATCTTCATCATCATTGTCATCATCTTCTTCTTCTTCTTCGTTGTCGTCATCTTCTTTTTCTTCATCTTCTTCTTCATCATCATCATCATCTTCTTCGTCTTCTTCTTCTTATTGTTCTTCTTCTTCTTCTTCTTCTTCTTCTTCTTGATCTTCTTCTTCTTCTTCTTCTCCTTTATCTTCTTCTTCTTCTTCTTCTTCTTTTACTTCTTCTTCGTCCTCTTCTTCTTTTTCTACTTCTTCTTCTTCTTCTTCATCTTCTTCTTCTTCTTTCGCTTCCCTTCTTCTTCGTCCTCTTCTTCTTCTTCCTCTTCTTCGTCTTCGTTTTCTTTGCCTTCTTCTTCCTCATCTTTTACTTCTTCTTTTGTTGCTTCTTCCTCTTCCTCTTCATCTAGTTCTTCTTTGCCTTCTTCTATTTTGTCTTCTTTTTCTTCTTGTTCTTGTTATTCTACTTCTCCTTCTTATTCTTTTTCTTATTTTTCTTCTTCTTCTTCTTCTTTGGTTTATTCTTCTTCTTCTTCTTCTTCTTCTTCTTCTTCATCTTCTTCTTTTTTTCTTTATCTTCCTTTTCTTCTTCTTCTTCATCTCCATCTTCTTCTTCTTCTTCTTCCTCGTATTCTTCTTCTTCTTCTTCTTCTTCTTTTTCATCGTCTTATTCCTCTTCCTCTTCTTAGTCTTCTTCTTGTTTATCTTCTTCGTCTTCTTCTTCTTCATCATCATCTTCCTTTTCTTCTTCATTTTTGTCTCCTTCTTCTTCTTCATCATCTTGTTCTTCTTTTCCTTCATCTTTTTCTTCTTCTTTTTCTTCTTCTTCATCTTCATCTTCTTCTAGTACTGCTAATACTTCTACTTCTTCTTCTTCTTCATATTCTTCTTCGTCGTCTTGTTCTTCTTCTTCTTCTTCTTCTTTGTCTTCTTCTTATCCTTCTTCTTCTTCCTCTTCACTTTCTTCTTCTTATTCTTTGTCTTCTTGTTTTTCTTCTTCCTCTTCCTCTTCTTCTTCTTCTTCTTCTTCTTTTTCTTTATCTTCTTCTTCTACTACTTCTTCTTCTTCCTCTTCTTCTTCTTCTTCTTCTTCTTCTTCTTCTTTATCTTCCTCTTCTACTACTTCTTCTTCCTCCTCTTCTTCTTCTTCTCCTTCTTCTATTTCTCCTTCTTTGTTTTCTTCTTGTTCCTCTTCGTCTTCTTCTTCTTCTTCTTCTTCATCATTATCACATTCTTCTTCTTCTTCGTCCTCCTCCTCTTCTTCTTAATCTTCTCTTGTTCTTCTTCTTCAACTTCTTCTTCGACTTCTGTAGTTTATTCCTCTTTTCTTCTTCTTCCTCCACTTTTTCTTCTTCTTCTTCTTCTTCTCTTCTTCTTCTTCTTCTTCTTCTTCTTCTTCTTCTTATTCTTCTTCTTTTTGATCTTCATCAGCTCTTTCATCTTGTTGTTTTTGTTGTTGTTCTTGTTCTTCTTCTTCCTCTTTTTCTTCTTTTTCTTCTTCTTCTTCTTCTTCTTCTTCTTCAGCTTCTTCGCCTTCATCTTTTTATGTTTCTTCTTCTTCTTCTTCTTTGTCTTCTTTTTCTTCTTCTTTTTCCTCCTTTTTTCTTCTTTATCCTCCTCATCTTCTTCTTCATCACTTCTTCTTTTTCTTCCTTTCCTTTGTCTTCTTCTTCTATGTGGTCTTCTTGTTGTTGTTGTTCTTCTTCTTTTTATTCTGACTTCTTCTTCATCTTCTTATTCTTCTTTTACTTCTTCTTCTTCTTCATCTTCTTCTTCTTTGTCTTCTTGTTTTTCTTCTTCCACTTCCTCTTGTTCTTCTTCCTCTTCTTCATCTTCTTTTTTTCAGTTTCTTCTTGTTCTTCTTTGCCTTCTTTTTCTTCTTCTTCTTCTTCATTTTCTTCTTCTGCCTTCTCTTCTTTTTCTTTCTTTTCATTTTCTTTTTCTTCTTCTTTTTCTTTGTCTTCTTCTTCTTCTTCTTCTTCTTCTTTGTTTTCTTCTTCTTCTACCTCTTCTTCTTCTTCATCATCCTCTTCTTATTCTTCTTTTTCTTCTTCATCTTTTTCTTCTTTGCCAACTTCATCATTTTCTTCATGTTCGTCTTCTTCATCTCTTATTCTTATTCTTCTTGTTCTTCTACTTTTTCGTCTTCTTCTCTTATTCTTCTTCTTCTTCGCCTTTTTCTTCTTCTTTTTCACTTCCTTTTTCTTTCTTACAGTCTTCTTCTTCTTCTTCATCTTCTTCTTCTTCTTCTTCTCCTTCTTCTTCTTCTTCTTCTTCTTCTTCTCTTCTTCTTCGTCCTCTTCTTCATCTTCCTCTTCTTCGTCTTTGTTTTATTTGCCCTTTTATTCTTCATCTTTTGCATCTTCTTCTATTTTGTCTTCTTTTTCTTCTTGTTCTTCTTCTTCTTCTTGGCCCTCTACTTCTCCTTCTTCTTCTTATTCTTATTCATCTTCTTTTACTTCTTCTTTGTATTCTTCCTCTTCTTCTTCTTCTTCTCCACCTTATTCTTCTTCTTATACTTTCTCTTCTTCCTCTTCCTCTTCATCTTCAACTTCTTTTCTTCTTCTTATTCTTTTTCTTCATCTTCCTTTTCTTTTTCTTCTTCTTCATCTTCTTCTTCTTCTTCTTCGTGTTCTACTTCTTCTTCTTCTTCTTTTTCATCGGCTTATTCTTCTTCCTCTTCTTCTTCTTCTTGTTCATCTTCTTCTTCTTCATTCTCATTATCTTCTTCTTCTTCTTTGTCTTCTTCTTCTTCTTCTTCTTCTTCTTCTTCCTCTTCGTTTTCATCCCATTCTTCTTCATCTTCTTCTTCTTCTTCTTCTTCTTCTACTACTACTACTTCTACTTGTTCTTTTACTTCTTCATCTTCTTTTTCTACATCTTCATCTTCTTTTTCTACATCTTCATCTTCTTTTTCTACATCTTCATCTTCGTCTTCTTCTTCTACTATTACTACTTCGACTTCTTCTTATCTTTCTTCTTCTTCCCCTTCATCATCTTCTTCTCCTTCTTCTTCTTCTTTTTCATCTTCATCTTCATTTTCCTCTTCATGGACTTCTTATGTTTATTCCTCTTTTTTCTTCTTCTTCTTCTTCTTTGCCTTTTTCTTCTTGTCCTTCTTCTTCATCTTTTTCTCTTTTCTCTTCATCATATTCCTCTTCTTGGTCTTCTTCTTCATCTATTTCTTTTTCTTCTTTTCCTCATCTTCTTCTTTTATGTTGTCTTCTTCTTCTCCTTCTTCTTCTTCTTTTTCGTCAGCTTATTCTTCTTCCTCTTCTTCTGCTTGTTGTTCATCTTCTTCTTCTTCATTCTCATCATCTTCTTTTTCTTCTTTGTCTTCTTCTTCTTCTTCTTCTTCTTCTTCCTCTTCGTTTTCATCCCCTTCTTCTTCATCTTCTTCTTCTTCTTCTTCTTCTTCTACTACTACTACTTCTACTTGTTCTTTTACTTCTTCATCTTCTTTTTCTTCATCTTCTTCTTCTTCTTCTACTATTACTACTTCGACTTCTTCTTATCTTTCTTCTTCTTCCCCTTCATCATCTTCTTCTCCTTCTTCTTCTTCTTTTTCATCTTCATCTTCATTTTCCTCTTCATGGACTTCTTAAGTTTATTCCTCTTTTTCTTCTTCTTCTTCTTCTTCTTCTTCTTCTTTGCCTTTTTCTTCTTGTTCTTCTTCTTCATCTTTTTCTCTTTTCTCTTCATCATATTCCTCTTCTTGGTCTTCTTCTTCATCTAGTTCGTTTTCTTCTTTTCCTCATCTTCTTCTTTTATGTTGTCTTCTTCTTCTTCTTCTTCTTCTTCTTTTGATTCTTTGCCCTCTGGTTCTTCGTCTTATTCTTCTTTTTCTTCATCTTCTTCGTCTTCATCGTCTTCTTCTTTGTCTTCTTATTTTCCTTCTTCCTCTTCTTCTTCTTGTTCTTCTTTCATTTTCTTCCTCCTCCTCTTCTTCTACTTAATCATCTCTTATTCTTCTTCTTCTACTTCTTCTTCGACTTCTGTAGTTTATTCCTCTTTTTCCTCTTCTTCCTCCTCTTTTTCTTCTTCTTCTTCCTATTCTTCTTATTCTTCATCTTCATCAGCTCCTTAATCTTGTTGTTGTTCTTGTTCTTCTTCTTCTTCTTCCTCTTTTTCTTCTTCTTCTTCTTCAGCTTCTTCGCCTTCATCTTTTTCTGTTTCTTCTTCTTCTTCTTCTTCTTTGTCTTCTTTTTCTTCTTCTTCTTTTTCCTCCTATTTTCTTCTTTATCCTCCTCATCTTCTTCTTCATCACCTTCTTCTTTTTCTTCTCTTCTTCTTCGTCTTTGTTTTATTTGCCTTTTTATTCTTCATCTTTTGGGTCTTCTTTTATTTTTTCTTCTTTTTCTTCTTCTTCTTGCTCCTCTTCTTCTCCTTCTTCTTCTTATTCTTATTAATCTTCTTCTTCTTCTTCTCCACCTTATTCTTCTTGTTATACTTTTTCTTCTTCCTCTTCCTCTTCATCTTCAATTTCTTTTCTTCTTCTTATTCTTTTTATTCATCTTTCTTTTCTTTTTCTTCTTCTTCATCTTCTTCTTCTTCTTCTTTGTGTTCTACTTCTTCTTCTTCTTCTTCTTCTTCTTTTTCGTCGTCTTATTCTTCTTCCTCTTCTTCTTCTTCTTCATTCTCATCATCATCTTCTTCTTTTTTGTCTTCTTCTTCTTCTTCTTCTTCTTCTTCTTCTTCTTCCTCTTCTTCGTTTTCGTCTCCTTCTTCTTCTTCTTCTTCTTTTTCTTCTTCTACTACTACTACTACTACTACTTCTACTTATTCTTTTACTTCTTCATCTTCTTTTTTGTCATCTTCATCTTTTTCTTCTTCTTCTTCTACTATTACTTCGACTACTTCTTATCCTTCTTCTTCTTGCCTTTCATCATCTTCTTCTCCTTGTTCTTCTTCTTCTTCATCTTCATTTTCCTCTTCATGGACTTCTTCAGTTTATTCCTCTTCTTCTTCTTCTTCTTCTTCTTCTACTTTTTCGCCTTTTTCTTCTTGTTCTTCTTCTTCTTCCCCTTCATCATCTTATTCTCCTTCTTATTCTTCTTCTTCTTCTTCTTCATCTTCAATTTCTTCTTCATCGACTTCTTCAGTTTATTCCTCTTTTTCTTCTTTTTCTTCTTCTTCTTCTTCCCCTTTTTCTTCTATTCTTCTTCTTGTTCTTCTTCTTCTTCTTCATCATCTTCTTCTCTTTTCTCTTCTTCATGTGTAGAAGAGTTTTGGATACGAGGGTTTTTTTCTAAAATACCCTTTCCTTGGAACAATATAATATCTACAAAATACCAAGAGTTGTTGACATCTAGAGGAACACTTAAAAAATACAACACAGGAATGCTTAGAAGAGCATGTGTAGAATCTATGGAAAAGATCTACAAAAATACTTCTGCTCAAAAGGAAATGAGTAGAAACTTAAAATCCTCTAGAATGGGCTACAACTGTTGCTCAAAATTCTCAGAAGATTTAAATTATATTTATGGTTGTCCACCCATTTATGACTGGAGAAACGAAGTCCAAGATATAAAATTATGCTACTAAGTGGTTTATTAATGATTCGTTCGTCCATACAAACGATCATTATTGGTGTATCTATTCCACTACGAAATAGAGCAGTTATTTTTAATTGGATCATACCTATGTGTAGGTATTTCATTTTTGGGTATTTTCTTTTCAGCTTTTCTATTTTGCTTTTGTTAAGAAGACTGATGGATGTTAAATCATCATCTCCTTTTAATTCTATATTTCCTTGCATACGCTCAAAAATATAAGTGTGTTTATTGAGAAAGCGAGATTTAAAAGAAGGGGCTTTATAAATTTCATTCTTTTCTCCATGAGGTGTTGCCTCTTTTAGTTTTTCTAAGTCTTCATCCGTGATTTCAAATTGTTCTCCTATACTGTCATGTAGGTCTGTTGTATTTACTTCCTCAGAAGTAAGTGTATTCATATTGACCCGAAATTCTCGATATTTTTCAGAATTTTCTGAATCATCTATGGCTGTTTCAGAATTGATGATAGGAAAATCTTCATATTTATGGATAACTAGTGTTCTGATAGCATCATTTGGTCTGATTAAATAATCCCAATCTTCTACACTGGTATTTTTAATCAAGATTGTTGGTGCTTGATATGTCATGAGTTCAATTATCCCATGAGTGATGAAGATATTTTCTTTGGCATGATATGGGATGTTATGTATTATCCCATAGTATCCAAATGGTATTAAAATGATTAGATCTAATGTTATCTCTGTAGTTCGATAACGCTTAGGTCTAAGCATTTTTCCCATGTAGATTGTATATACTGGTGAGGATATTTTTTTCCTTTTTGGGAAGTTTTAGAGACGGTAATAAAGGAATAACATTTATTTGTGTCAATGTTTTGTTTATTGTAATCATATTGATTTTTAGTTTGTCAAAACCTTTTAATTGTTTATCTGAAGGTTATTCAGATTCAGACTCTGTGGAGTCGTAATAAGATGTAATTTCATAGACAGAATTGTCATCAGAAATTTCATCAATTGTTCCAATGTTGATGGAGTATTCCTCTATATTAGGAATAATAACTCTTTTGATGTTAACTGGGCATTCATTTGCATAATGTCCCTCTTTGTTACATTTAAAACAACTACAATATTTTTTACCTTTCTTTTTATTATATTTTTTGATAAACTTCTTTTTCCTAAACCTTTGTTCTTTTCTAAATTTAGGTTTCCATTTTCTTTTAGAAATTTTATATCTAGGACTTCTTTTCTTTTTATAGGGTTTAAAAGCATATGTCCTCCAGTCATAAACGAGTGGACAACCATAAATATAATTTAAATCTTCTGAGAATTTTGAGCAACAGTTGTAGCCCATTCTAGAGGATTTTAAGTTTCTATTCATTTCATTTTGAGCAGAAGTATTTTCGCAGATCTTTTCCATAGATTCTGCACATGCTCTTCTAAGGATTCCTTTGTTGTGTTGTCTAAGAGTTCCTCTAGATGTCAATAACTCTTAGTATTTTGTAGATATTATATTGTTCCAAGGAAAGTGTATTTTAGAAAAAAACCCTTGCATCCAAAACTCTTGTTGAGGAGTTTTATTTAGATGATAAATATATCCTATGTATGTAGAAACAAATTCATCTAACATACATATGTCACATAATTTCATTTTATGAAGTTTTTCTTCATAGTTTAGGTTTTCACTCCATTCTGATCCAATAAAATCAGCAACTAGTAGTGAAACCAGCATTTCTATTGCAGTTTGTTTATCTGTTTTTTCTTCTTCGTCTTCTTCTTCTTCTTCTTCTTCCTCTTCCACTTCTTCTTCTTCTTCTTCTTCTTCTTCTCCTGCTTCTTTTTTTATTCTTTTTTTTCTTCTTCTTCTTCTTCATCTCCTTCTTCTCCTCCTTTTTAATCTTCTTCCTCCTCTTCTCTTACTTATTGTTCTTTTTCAACTTCTCTTCATCTTGTTCCTCTTCTACCTCCTCTCCTCCTCCACCTCTTCTTCTTCTTCTTCTTCTTCTTCATCTTCTACTTCTTCTTCATCATCTTCTTCTTCATCTTCTACTTCTTCTTCTTTTACTCCTTATTCATATTCTTCTTCGACTTCATCTTCTTCTTGTTGTTGTTCTTGTTCTTCTTCTTCTCGTTGTTTTTCGTGTTCATCTTTTTTTGCTTCGTCTTCTTCATCTTTTTTGCTGAGCTCTTCTTCGTCTTCTTCTTCTTCTTCATCTTCTTCTTCTTCTTCTTCCATTTCTTCATCTTCATCTTCTTCGTCATCTTCTTCTTGTTCCTCTTCTTCTTCTTCTTCTTATTCCTCTTCTTCTTCTTCTTCTTCTTCTTCTTCTTCTCTTCTTTTTTCTATTCTTCTTCTTCTTCTTCCTATTCTTCTTCTCCTTCCTCTTCTTCGTCTTGATCTTCCTTTTCTTCTTCTTCTTCTTCTTCCTCATCTTCTTTTTCTTCTTCGTCTTCTTTTACTTCTACTTCTTCTTCTTCCAGTTCTTCTTCTTCATCACCATCTTCTACTTTTTCTTCTTCTTCTTCTTCGTCTTCTTCTTTTTCTTCTTCTTCTTCTTCTTCAACTTCTTATTCTTCTTCATTTTCTTCTTCTTCTTCTTCTTCTTCTTCTTCCTCTTCTTTATCTTCTTCTTCTTCTTCGTCTTCTACTTCTTCTTCGTCGTCATCTTTTTTGTCTTCTTCTTCTTCTTCATCTTCTTCTTCTTCCTGTTCTTCGCATTCGTCTTCTTTGTCATCTTCTATTTACTCTTATTATTATTATTATTATTATTATTATTATTATTATTGTTATTATTATTACTATTATTATTATTACTCTTCCTCTTCTTCTGCTACATCTTTTCTTCTTCCTCTTCTTCTTCTTCTTATTCTTTTTCTTCTTCTTCTTCTTCTTCTTCTTCTTCTTCCACTTCTTCGTCTTCTTCTTCTTCTTCTCCTTCTTCTTTTTCTTCATTTTCTTCTTCATCTTCTTCTTCGACATCATCATCATCATCATCTTCTTCTTCTTCTTCCACTTCTTAGTCTTCTTTTTAATCATCTTTTTCTTTGTCTTCTTCTGCTTCTTCTTCTTCCTATTCTTGTTCTGCTTCTTCTTCTTCTTCTTTTGCCTCTTTGTCTTTTACCTCATCTTCTTCTTTTTCTTCTTCTTCTTTGTCGCTTTCTTCTTCTTCCTTTTCTTCACCCCCTTCTTCTAAGTCTTTTTCTTCTACTTTGTGTTCTACTTCTTCTTATTCTTCTTCTTTTCCTCTTCTTCTTCTTCTTCCTCCTCCTCTTCCTCTACTTCTTCTTCTCTTTTTATTCCTCCTTGTTATTCCTCTTCTTCTTCTTCTTCTTCTTCTCCTTCTTCTTCTTCTTCATCTTCTTCTTCTTCCTCTTCTTCTTCTTCTTTTTCTTCTTCATCTTCTTCTTCTTCTTCTTCATCATCTTAAATTGTTCTTTGCCTTCTTCTTCTTCTTCTTCTTCTCTCTTCTCCTTCTTCTTCTTCTTCTTTTTCATAGACATCTTCTTCTTCGTTGTCTTCTTTTTTGTCGTCTTCTTTTTCCCCTTCTTCTTTTTCAACTTCTTCTTCATCTTCCTCTTCTTCTTTTTCTATTTGCATTTATTTTTATTCTTCTAGGTTTTCTTCATCTTCTTCTTTTTCTTCATCTTCTTTTAGCTTTTCTTCTTCTTCTTCCTCTTCTTGTTCTTATTGTGGTTTTTCTTCTTTCTCTTCCTTTTCTTATTCTTCTTCTTCATCCTCCGCTTCTTCTTCTTCTTGTTCTTCTTCTTCTTCATCTTCTTCATCTTCTTCTTCCTATTTCTTCATCATCACCATCATCATCGTCATCTTCTTTTTATTCTTCTTCTTCTTCTTCTTCTTTGTCTTCTTCTTCTCTTTCTTCTACTTCTTCTTCCTCTTCTTCTTCATCTTTTTCTTCTTCTTCTTCTTGTCTTCTTCTTCTACTTCTTCTTCTTGTTATTTT